>CM045447.1:112500-257665 GCA_024666655.1 Dascyllus trimaculatus | reverse complement strand
ATTTAAAATGCAATAACAGAAATGCTTTTTCATTTTCACAATAACACTGCATTTTTTGACTCATAAATAAAATTAATAATATATCTGCCAAACTGCATTTTCATTTTCTTCTTCAAGACTGCTCATTCTGTTACTTAATTCAAATGACAAGCGTCTCCCTGCCGCTTCACACTCGGCTGCAAACCGCTCCAGTGAGTGCTGAAGGTCATGGTCAGATGAAGCCAACAGCACCACATCATCTGCAAAAAGCCAACCTAAAGTCCTTCTCTATAGCCTCACTGAACTCCTCCCACACACGAGTTTTAGCTTCTGCAACTGCTGCGGCTGCAGCCCTTTTGGCCAACCGGTACCTGTCAGCTGCTTCAGAGACCCCCGAGCCAACCAGGCCTGAAACACCTCCTTCAGCCTGATGGCCTCCCTTACCGCCAGTGTCCACCAACGGGTTTTTGGGTTGCCACCACGACAGGCACCAGTGACCTTCTGACCACAGCTCCTTACAGACGCTTCTGCAATGGAGGCTTTGAACATGGCCCATTTCGACTCCATGTCCCCAACCTCCCTCGGGATGTAGGAGGTATTCTTCCAGAGGTGGGAATTGAAAATGCTACGGACAGGGTCCGCTGCCAAACGTTCCCAGCTCACCCTCACCACACGCTTGGGTTTGCCAGGCCTTCCCCGCCAAAGGATCCAACTCACCACCAGGTGGTGATCAGCTGACAGCTCTGCTCCTCTCTTCACCCGAGTGTCTGAGACATATAGCCGCAGGTCTGATGACACGACGACAAAGTCGATCATCGACCTTTCGCCGAAGGTGCTCTGGTTCCAGGTACACTTATGAGCCACCTTATGCTCAAACATGGTGTTTGTTATGGACAATCTATGACAAGCACAGAAGTCCAATAACAAAGCACCGCCCGGGTTCAGATTGGGCAGGCTTTTCCTCCCAATCAGCCCCCTCCAGGTTTCTCCATCATTGCCCACGTGAACATTGAAGTCACCCAGGAGAACAATGGAGTCCCCATATGGCACCCCTTCCAGGACACCACCCAGAGACTCCAAGAAGGCCGAATACTCTGAACTGCTGTTCGGTGCATAAGCACAAACAACAGTCAGAGTTTTCCCCTGACACTCAGTTGCAGAGAGGCGAACCTCTCGTTCTCCGGGGTGAACTCCGACAACGCAGCGCTCAGCTGGGAGCTTGTGAGTATCCCCACACCCACCCGGCACCTCTCACCGTGGGCAACTCCGGAAAAGGAGAGAGTCTAACCTCTCTCCAGGAGTTTGGTTCGGAACCCTTGCTGTGTGTGGAGGTGAGCCCAACTATATCTAGCTGGTATTGCTCCACCTCCCGCACCAGCTCAGGTTCCTTCCCCACCAATGAGGTGACATTCCACGTCCCCAGAACCAGTCTACACCACCAGGGGGCGTTGCGCCCAGACGCCTACTGCCCGGTGTGCATAGCACCCGACCCCGATTTCCTGCCCTGTGGATGGTGGGCCCATTGGGTGGCGGCCCCATGTAACTTCTTCGGGCTGTGCCCGACCAAGCCCCACGGGGCCCCAAGGCTCGGCCACCATGCACTCTGACGAGCTCCCCCCCAGGGCTGGCTCCAGGAGGAGGCCCCGGTTAAATAATACACACCACTCCTTATTGTTTATGCATACAAAGCTCACAGTATAACACAGACACAAGACAAGAGACACGCTGCATTGTCGGTAGGACATTTGAACTGTATGTAATTACATTTGTATCTGTAACGATCCACACAAAATATGGGAATTGGGAGATTTTGTTGGGGATGGACTGAAGCTCCTTGGCGGAGGTATGCACTCTCTGAGTGCTTTTCTAGTTATGCAAGTGTTCCCAGTCCATGCATTAACTTATCTGATCACCTCAGAATAAGGCAGCAGTCAGCCTAATGGTGAAACACAGCTCCTCACTTTACAAGCTCCTATACATGTTGCAGTGTTTTTGGCATTAGGCCTCAGTATCTGATATGTATAATTGTCATTTCCAACTTGACAGAACTTCAAGTGGAGAACTTTATTTCTTCAAATTCATTCAGCATGTTCCATCCAAATTACTAAAGGACACAGAAGGTCCACAAATGAAATAATTTAAAAATGAGAGTTGTTGTGCCTGGCTCTTTGGGTAGATTTCAGTTGGGACATCTGGCTTTGACAGTGGAGGTGAAAGAAATTTAGATTTTCAGCTAAAAATAAGTACCAATGCTGGCTTTTTGAAGTGGAACCATTGTTACTCTGGCAATCCACACCCCCTGAATACAATGTGTGGTTTTCACTGGAACTAAATAGAAATAGCCCTAATTCTGAGGTACAGTCTATGACCCCAGACTCACTGCACAAGGGCTTCCACTCCTCACAAATCCAAATGAACCCCTGTACATTTCCAGACACAGAGAGTTGGCACACACACACACATTCTGTTTGTTATAAGTCTCAGTTCCATGTATTGTAATATTTCTGGTATTGACCATTTATTCCAAGGTAAATTGAATAGACTGAAACTCAGCCTTTACTCCTACTAGGTATTGGACTAGGAAATGTTTCACAGTCAGAATGAACTTGAATCAGATTTTTTGTAACATGATTATTAAATCAATATTAGATCTAAATAGAGTAGACGACCTTTTCTTCAGACTCACAGCTTCAGCATATTCAATGTCAAATAAAATAATAAGAGTGCACACACTCTGAAAACGTTGGTTTTGTTGGGTTTCTCTGTGTACATTTTGTACGGTCTTGACCTTACTATGTGAAGTGCCTTGTATGTTGTAAAATGGTGCTCTATAAATAAAATTAAATCCAGCTGAAGTGTTAAGCCTCAGCTTTCAGTATGTTTACATCGATATAAAAAGAAATGTGTGGGAGAAAAACTTTAGAGCTTCAGAACTTGCAAATAATGGAATAGATACACATGAGGTGAAGCAAACACACTGTAGGGAAAATGCATGCTCAAATGGAGTTATGAATGTTTATGCAGAATGACTACACAATCTAACTTTGCATTCTGTCTGTAAGAAGATCAAGTAAGAATAGAGTAATATACTGTATATGAAGCTCTCCATCTAGACTGTCAAGAGAACCTCAGAATGATCAGACAAATGACAGGGGAGAGTTAATATGAAAAGCTATAGCTGGCATCTAGATAATTTAGAGACTGAAATGTGAACAACAAAATCGTCCAGACAACTAGACATACAGTACCAGTCAAAGGTTTGGAAGCGCCTTCTCATTTACTGGTTTTTATTTATTTTAATTATTTTTGACATTGTAAATTCATACTGAAGACAGCAGAACTATGACAGAACACATATGGAATTATGTCATAAATAAAAAGTGTCAAATAAACCAGAATATGTTTAAGATTTTAGATTCTTTTCTTCTTTGCATTGATGACAGCTTTGCATAGCCTTGGCATTCTCTCAATCAGCTTCATGACATAGTCTCTTGGAATGGTTTTCCAACAGTGCTGAGCACTTGTTGGCTGCTTTTCCTTCACTCTGCGTCCAGCTCATCCCAAACCATCTCAGTTGGGTTTAGGTGGGGTGATTGTGGAGGCCAGGTCATCTGGTGCAGCATTCCGTCACTTTCCTTCTTGGTCAAATAGCCCTTACATAGCCTGGAGGTGTGTTTGGGGTCAATGTCTTATTGAAAAACAGATGATGGTCCCAGTAAGCTTGCTCCCAACAATTCTCTTCTTCTTTTTCATCCTCAGTAGTGGCTTCTTTGCAGCAATTCCACTGTGAAGGCCTGATTCACTCTCCCTCAGGAGTAGAGAAGTAAACTGCTGCTTTAGATTCCATGAAGTCACCCACCACTCAAGAATATGTTTTTCTACTTTATTTGGATGTCTAACCCTCACTAAGACAGGTTACAGTAACACAAGGTCAGCCGTAATAACTGAATCTAGTTTAAAAGTAACTTAAGTCCACAAGATTAATCAACAAAACACAGAAACACAGAGAGCAGGAAAAGGGTAAGTGAAAATCCAAAAGGCAACGAATGCATGCGTGGGACTGATCTGGAGGACAGCCCAATGGCAGGGTAAACTGGTAGGAGCACTCTAGAGATTGGCCCAAAGGCTCATCAGGTAGGCTAGGAGGCTTAGGAGGCAGAGAAAGAGATGTGATCTTTGTGGAAGGTGAGCAGGAAGCCAGTAGTGAATGTGTGTCCTCAGAGATGGGTGAACAGGACATTGGAGATGAGTTCAGGCTGCAGGACAAGTAGAAAGCTGGGAGCCAAACAAGTTGGGTGGTTGACTGGTCCCAGCAGGCAGAACAGACAGATGATCACTGGGCCGGGGTGAACATTGAGGGTTGACTCTGGATCTAGTTTAGCATCAGTTTAGATGCTGACTGACTTTGGGACAGATGTTGCATTAGGTGACCCTGAGGCAGTAAAACTATAGGATGATTGAGAAACAGATGTAGTGTCAGTGAACTTGGTGACTGGAGAGGCATCAGCTGATTTCAGAGCAGTCTCTGCAGAACAGGAGTAACGTCAGCTGACTCTTGAACCCTGTTTGTGTTGGTGACTCTGACGGGGAAGATGTCAGGCAACTCTGTAACACATGAGACGTCATGCAGCTCAGACTGTGGAGCAATGTTTGTGTCCACTGACTATGCAGGGTTCTAGGTTTGACGTCGATGACCACATTAACAATAGTAAACAATAAACAACATAGCAAACAAAAATGAAATAGTAAACAAAGAGCAAAATAGTAAAAAATGCAGAGCTTGTCTCATTATCCAGTATGGCAGAGCTCTCTGAGGCCTCATCAGCAGCTAAAACTCTGTCATTTCTGCCAGCGTCATCTGGAGAGGAGGTGGCAGCATCGGCTAAAACAGCAGCTTCATCTGAGGCTTCATCTTTACAGCAAACTGCAGGTACATCTTCAACACCTGAGCAGCTGGCAGCTGAGTGTGTGTTTGTTGAGGCGTCGCCTTCCTCTGGTGATGTTGCCACTGGAGAGACGCTCACAGAGGGAAGTGAGACCATGTCAGTGGATGAAGAAGGACAACAAGTGGATGAGTAAAAGATTCAACAAATCCATCAACTAGTTAAACATTCCATCAAATAAACCATCCAGCATCCATCCAGACATCACTTACTGAGAGCTGCTGTCACTGTTGTCCTCTTTGCTGTGGTTCAGAAATGAGTCCTTCAGAGCATCGCTTAGTGAAATTCCTTTCTGAGGACTCAGATGCAGCATCTTCTTCAGGAGGCTGACAAACGCCAGTTTGTCATCGTCACTGTCCACATCTGGATACAGCTGCATTTGGAAAAAGATTTAATGGTTGTTCAAAACAGCACAGATGTTTGAAAGCAGCATTTACATGTTCAGACCATCAAGGAGCCCCTACCTTCACCAGCTCAGACAGACTGTTGAACCTGGTTGAGTAGCGTCTCAAAATTAGAGGTCATGGCTTTGTACACTTCAGGTGTCTGGAAAACAACAGAATGTATTTGATATGTTAAAAACATAAAAACAATTGCAGGAACTTTGGCCAAGTGTAACAGAAATATATGCAGGACAGGCTTTCATACCTTGAGTGTCCATGTGTGCTCTGTGGAGTTAAAGTAGAGCAGGGTGTTGGTGCCTTCACTCAGTAGCTCATCCTCCAGCTAACCCAGAGTTTCCACCAGAGTTTTCATCTAAACAAACAATATCAGCTACATCAGCATAAAAGATACTCCAGCATCTATTTGAGTTTCAACTTACAGCTGTGCTATTAAATCCTAGAACACTGGAGGACATACCAGGTGATACTGACACCTCTGAGGGAACAGCGGGCTGCCGAGGTACATGGTGGTCACAACAGCAGCCACAGACCACATGTCTGCTGCCTGGGAGATGGGAAGGTCCAGAATAACATCAGGGGACCTGAGGAAGGAAGACAACAGTCAGTGATTCCAGTGACTTTCAGCACAGGTTTACATGTTGATGATTGTGGGTGACATCAGATCAGATCAGTCAAAGAAGAGCAGCAGTAACTGATGTTGGAGGACAAATCTTCAGACCCACCTGTATCCAACAGGCTGCATGAAGGAGCGGGACTTGGTTTCAGCAGCTGGGATGGCTGAGCCAAAGTCAATGAGTTTTACTGTGAAGGGCTGCTGGTCTTCCTGTTTCACCAACATCACATTATGTGGTTTAATATTTGAGTGAATGATATC
Organism: Dascyllus trimaculatus; assembly: GCA_024666655.1. NCBI lineage: Eukaryota > Metazoa > Chordata > Actinopteri > Pomacentridae > Dascyllus > Dascyllus trimaculatus. The sequence continues at coordinate 251,465 of CM045447.1, read as the reverse complement.
AGCAGTCTTCAGAGAGCAGCTGCAGGGACAGAAGAAGAAACAAAGACTGAGTTTTGAAGTTTACATGTTGGTGATATGTTGATCTGATATGTTCTGTCAATCAGTAGACATTGTCTGGTGATACAATCATCAAGTCCACGTACCTGCTGTGTAATGGGTCTGATTACATGAAGTGAGAGAGGTTCTCCACGACTTTCCCTCAACAGCTCATGAAGGTTCTTGTGCAGCATTTCAATAACTCGACAAGTGTGTCCTTTGTGATCAAAGTTTTCTTGTAGAACCAAACAATGTGGACGGGATCAAGACCTCAGAGTGGACCTCAGAAGAGAAAACACAAGACATTAGACAGATGATGCAGCTCAGTGACAGTTCATGTTAACAATGGGATGAAATGTGTGAGACAAAGACTCAGGATCTACGTCCCTGCTGGGCTGCTGGGAGTCTCTGCTCATCTTCTTGAACATCTTGATGGACACAGTGTCTTTGGTATCCGTCACTCTGCACTGAGCCACGTCACTAAAGCAGCCCTGATACCTGAAGCTCCCAAACTGCTAATCAGTGATCCTACCAGACATCAGGTCCCAGGGTTTGAAGTGTGACTTGTCAGGTCCTGATACACAAACATGGAGAGACACGTGTGTAGAATCACTACATTCAGTCAACACATCAGGGACAAACACACAACTAATACTGATGATCTCTAGAGCATTTACATGAGGAGCATCCATCACAATATCACAGATGTAACAGTGATGAGTGAAAACAACAATAGATTCAATGTACATCACTGATTTATGATCAGTTTGAATCCAACATAGTCTCAGGTCTGTCATTTTAAAGTGAATGTAGCCTGACTGAGTTGAAGCTCAGCTGGAGTTTTGTGTTTGTTTTCTACTTTGATTTTGTGTTCAGCCTGATCTTCAGCTTCACTGCTATTTATTTGTGTCAATCAGTTTGTAGTTTGTGCAGATTTTTGTAAAATAGAGGATAAGAAGGTTAAATGTGGATCAGAGAGCACAGGCTGCTCCTTTATAGGTTGCAGTTAACTGTACAAAAGCCTGTTGCACACAAACAAACTCACCCTCAGCTTCAGCAAAGTCATTTCACATGGATTTCATCCTGAAACAGTCACTGAAGATCACCAATGAGCACATATTTAACATATTTCTACATTTACACATGAATCAAAGTCTCTTCACAATGACTGAGATCATGTTGGTGTTTTAGTGTTTCTCACCTGTTTGACTTGAGAGTCCTGACAAGTGCAGAGTTTGGTTGTTGAGGATTGAAACAGACATGTTTAAATGTCAAGTTAGTTCAAATCAAAGCACTTGAAGAGCAGATGAAGTGTGCTTTTCTTGTCTGTGGTGTGAACAAATGAAAGTGAAATGAGTTGTGACTGAGGTCTCTGCTTATACACTTGTTGTAGCATCATTCCATTGAGTGACATCACAAAGAAGGATTCTGGAATCTGGACCAGTAATGTGGAATCATAGGAGTGACACAATTAAAAGTAAACAAAGACAATTTAGGAAAAGAAGTAAAGACGAAATGGAAAAAGAATATTCCTACATTACATTATTTCTTATCATCGATCCTTTTATTGATTCTCTTTATATTTCCACATTTATTTCCTTTTAATTAAGGCTCTCCTCTTGTTGCATACAGTAACAGTGTTCTACAGCGAATGCCACAATTTAACCTGAGAGCAATGAGAGACATGAATTTAGACTTTGACAGATACTGTAGACAGACAGACAAACAGATCCATTGTGGTTTTGGGATGATAATAAACACAGATGAACACTTTAATAAAGGACTAAAGTCTCTGTCTTTCACAGTTGGCTGGAAGAAAAGTCACTCCCTTCTTTCCTCTCTTGTAGAAATAAATGACTCATTTTAATTTTATGGCTCTCAAAGTGTTTTGTTTTTTTTTGTAATTCAAATGTTCATTATTATTTCACAAACATAGTACATGGTACATGGCTTCCACAAAAACAAGCATATCCTACTTTAAAATAAAAGGAAAAAAAAAAATAGAAACATGGTCTAAGGCAGGAAACTGTCTGATACTCAGTCCACTTTTACATGGTTCCAAAATCCTTCCCATGAAATATCAGACATTCTTCTGAGCATACATTCATATGACACAATTTCACTCATAGCACCAGCCCACTCCTGAACACCTGGGGCAGTGGGGGTTTTCCAATGTCTCAAGATAATACGACATGTTGTTATCATATTCATAGAAATCACAGAGAATTTTTTTTTGATACATTTGGTAAGCAACTCCTATCTCCCAATAAACAAATCTCTGGACAAAATGGTATGTTTTCACCCAGCCAACTACTTAGAATCTGCACAACTTGTTCCCAGAGGGGCCTAACGAGAATACAGTCCCAGATACAATGAATAAAAGTTCCTTTATCATGTTTACATTTCCAACACAATGAATAAAAGTTCTTTTATCATGTTTACATTTCCAACACAATGAATAAAAGTTCCTTTATCATGTATACATTTCCAACACAAATCATTCCCCAGCAGCTTCATTCGTTGCAATCTTGATGGGGTAAAGTAATATCTGTGTAATACTTTATAATGAATAAATTTACTCCTGGCCTCTCACACATATTTACCACACTCTGCTATAATTTTTGCCCATTTATCTGGTTCAAGTTCATGACCCAAGTCTTTTTGCCGACTCATTTTCAAACCATCACCATCATTAGTAGTGGCAAGGGTAGCTAATTTATAGAAGTGGGAGGCTTTGCATTTTATCAGTGGGAGCTTCATATAGTTTGTTATTTGATTATCAACGAGACTGTATGGCATTGAACAGATACAACTTTGTATTTGCAAATACTTCCAGAAATTGTATCTACCCATTAAGCCATATCGTTGTAACAGTTGGCTATAGGATAGAAACACACCGTTCTCAAATAGGTCAGCAATAGCATTTATGCCTTTAGAAGACCACTGCTCCCAATACACTGGCTTTTTCCCAATTCGAATTTCCATATTATGCCACAGTGAAGAATATTTCTGGGTTGTATGCTTAACTTTGAAAATTTTGTGTGCTTTTGCCCAAACATCTTTTGAATGCAGAATAACTGGATTTGTAATACTAGCATCTTTTTGGGATAACATCGTTACAGGTGTTAATGGCGCACATAATTCTTCATCAACAGCTATCCAAAGGACATGAGACTCGGCTTTATGCCAATGTTTGGCTTGTTTAGTCATTTCAAAAGCTAAATATTATAGCCTTAAATCAGGAAGACCCAGCCCACCACTTTCTTTATGAGCACAAAGTTTACTCAGCTTTACTTGAGGTTTTTTTCCACTCCACAAAAAGTGCTTTATAATATCATCAAATTGTCTAAATATACTGGATGGCATTTTGAGGGGTAGCATCACAGTGATGTAATTAAATTGTGGGATAATTACCATTTTTATGACATTGACCTTTCCCCACAAGGAAAGTTTCAACTTGTTCCATTTTTCAAGGTTTGTTTTAGTCTTTATTAGTAGTGGATTAAAATTAAGCCCAACCATGTCACCAATATCCTCAGACAATCGAATGCCCAGATATTTCATTCCCTTACGTATCCATCTAAAATTAAACTTCTCCACCATAAACGCCGAGCAAGTTCTAGAGAGAGGCATGACTTCCGACTTACTCCAGTTAACAGAATAGCCTGAAAATTTAGAAAAGGTCTGAATTGTTTCCATTAAGTAGGGTAAAGAAGCCAGGGGGTCTGACACTACTGCCAGGATATCATCTGCATATAAGAGTAATTTGTGTTCAGTCTCACCGGCTTTAACTCCTTTAATACCGGAGTGTTTTCTAGTAGAAATTGCAAGAATTTCCAAGAAAATTATGAATAGTAACGGGCTGAGAGAACAGCCCTGTCGTGTCCCACGTGTTAAACTGAAAAAGGGGGAAACCATGCCATTAGTTATCACTGCAGCTCTAGGTTCAGTATACAACATTTTTATCCATTTAATAAAATTTACCTTAAAGCCGAAATGAGACAGGGTGGAGAACAAACATTGCCACTCCACCCTGTCAAAGGCTTTTTCTGCATCTAGAGAAAGAGCAGTGACTGGAGTATCTTGTGACTGACTGAGCCACATCAAGTGCAGTAGAAGTCTGACATTATCTGTTGAAGTCCTGTTCTTCATGAAACCCACTTGACTGGGATGGATGATATTTGGCAAAACCAATTGTAACCTGGTAGCCTTGATTGTTAAAATTTTACAATCAAGATTAATCAGACTGATTGGTCTATAATTAGATGGATCTGTCACATCCATCATAACCAGGTGATTTCCCATTTGCCATTGATGAAATTGCCTTTCTTATTTCTCCCTCTGTTATTGAGAGTTCTAATTTATCTGCATCTTGTGATTGCATTTTAGGCACTTCAATGTTAGCTAAGAACTGTTCAATTTGCTCTTGGGATTTAGATATAGAAGACGTGTACAACTTTTTATAGTGTTGTTGAAAAATATTATTAATTTCTTTAGTCAAACAGAACCGTTGGTCCCCTTGCTTTATAACCGGAATCACATTAGAATTCAGTCTCTCCTTCAACTGTCTAGCTAAAAATTTTCCAGATTTTTCTCCCGCCTCATAAAAATTTGTTTGTAATCTAAAAAGTGCATATTCTGCTTTTTTATTATACATATCATTTAAGGTGAATTTAAGTTTGCGAATCTCCTGAAATTTGACGTTAGAAAAATTGGTCAACAAATCATTTTCTCTGTTTTTTATTTCCATTTCTAGACTTAAACATTTTTCTATATTGTCTTTCTTCTTTTTTGTTGCTTGTGCTATAAATTTACCCCTAATGTAGGCCTTAGATGCCTCCCAAACAGTAGTTAATTCTTCAGTACTGCCAATATTAATTTAAAAAAATTCCTTTAGGTCTTTCTCTACTGTTTTTCTGAATTTCAAGTCAGATAACAATGAAGTATTTAACCTCTATCTTCCTTTTCTCTCTGTTATAGAATTTATCTGAATAATTAACTCCACTGGCGCATGATCGGTTAGGGCTATTGCCTTAATATTACACCTAACTACTCTTTCTACTAGGACTGAGTTTATTAGAAAAAGGTCTATCCTCGAATAAGTCTTATGTCGATGGGAAAAGAAAGTGTAATCTCTAATGGTTGGATTGGTCAGTCTCCATATATCAGTCAATCCTATGTCCTTATTAAGTGTATGCAGAGCCTCCCTGTCTCTTGTTATTAAAGGGGGTTGTTGTGAGCTCCTATCCAACACTGGGTCCAAAACCTCATTGAAGTCTCCAGCCAAAATTATCTGACCTTCAGTATCACCAATTATTCTATTGACCTCATGAAAAAAATTAGAACTGTTTTGGTTAGGAGCATAAATATTACACAGTACAACCGGGGTCTCTTCCATTACTGCTTCAATACATATAATTCTGCCCTCGTCATCTTTAATTTACTTTGATAATGTAAACTGTATATTTTTGTGAATAAGAATTAATACTCCATTACTTTTGCTTGAAAAGGAGCTGTGAAATATTTGACCAACCCATCCTACTTTAAATTTCTCTGCCTCTATACCCTGAAGGTGGGTTTCCTGTATAAAAGCTACATCAACTTGGTTATTCTTTAAGTAAGTTAAAACCTTCCTTCTTTTAACAGGACTCCCACAACCATTTATATTCCATGACATAAATGTAACCGGTCTACCCGCCATTACTTAGATTTTGCTTGAGTACACAGAGAAAAAGAAAGGAGAAAAAAAAAAGATAAAATAAAAATTCAAAAACCATGTATTAGAGATTAACATCAGCCTAGGACCATAAATCAACCAGAAACACGTGTGTTTGTTGCCATGCATTACCATGTACCTTATTGTTTCAAACATTTTTCTCGAACATTTTTCTTTTTTATCATAACCAAAAATTGTGCTGAAAAACATGCACAAGAAGTCAAAACAAAAAGTGTCCGACTGCCTCGACACAGTCAGTCCTGAGCATTGGATGTTGCTCACACATAGAGAACAAAAACTTCCAAAAATAAAAAGAAATATCAAATTGGACAGTGGGATTACCACTGCTGCCGTGACTCCGCCGCACAGTTTTTAGATAAAGATATCGCTCATGGACATAGAAAAGTTTGTGCCAGTAGCTCACCTTAACATCAGTTCAGTTTCAACATGCCCAGATTTTACGGTTGATGATCATCGATAAACTTCTCCGCCGCTGTAGCCGAGTTGAAGCTCACGGAAAGACAGACCGTATCTGATGTCCAGCTGCTTTAGTTTGCGTTTCACCAGGGTGAACGCCTTCCTCTTCGGTGCCAGCTCCCTGGACATATCTGGAAACAGTGAAAGATGACATCCTTCGTATTTACATCCCCGCTTTTCCTTCGCCAGGCTGCCCACTTTGTCCCTCGCCGACTGCCTCAAAAAGGGAATTAGCACCGGTCTCGGTGGCTGGTCCGGATTTGGCGTTGGACCTAGCTGCCGATGTACTCGCTCAATCACCATGTCTTCATTTAACGGAATGCCTAGACCCTCCGACAAAATCTTCTGCACGCAATCCAGGAAGTCCCATTCGTGCCGATAGTCTCTTTCAGTCCCAGCAGCCGTACATTATTACGTCTAATATGATTCTCCAACACTTGGACACGGTTCCAGAGAGCCTCGGTGTCATTATCTTTGTTAGCTTTCTCGCTGCGCCATTGCTCTGAAGCTTCTTCCAGGTGTGTAATACGGGCTTCCGCCTCATCCATCTGTCCTTGCATAGTTGTCACTGCGGTAGTCAGCTCCGCCGTTGTAAGTTTAATGGTGGCGACATCTGTAGCAACATTTTGCAAAGTTTCGTTCATATGCGAGAGTTCGTCGAGTAATTTGTCCAGTTTATCCGGCGGGCCTGTTGCTGCTGGGTCATTCTCGTATGACGGGCTGTTCCAAGTAGGCATGCGACTTGAGCTTTTTGGGGCTGTCATATCGTCTCAATGTCTTCTTTTGTTGCAAAATATGAGCATTCAACCGTAAACACGGACTTAAGTGAGCATAAAAGTGAATTATAACGAGCGTTTACATAAAAAATATCGACAAATATCTCGTGTGGACTGAGCTACTCTCTAATCTGCGTCCATCTTGGCAGCTGCACCTACGTGACTCCTCAAAGTGTTTCTTTTTAAAATATTTTTACTGTTAAATAGAATTAATGTAATATTTTTGTGCATTTTCATTGATTCAGTTCTATTTTTCTTTAGGTTGTTCTCTGCAGGCACATCAGTTATTCAATACATTTAATTCCTTCTGATTTTGAACCACGTGTTTGGCTTATCTCAGTTGTCAAATTTGTGTGACCCGTATGTGACTAAGGTGGTAGTCAGAAATCAATATGGTAGTTCTTGGGGTGAGGGTCCTCAGGTGGCTTTGCTGGATTTCTCCCCTAAACCCCCATCCGTAACCCTGCCACAGTAACATTAGCAATCATGTCCATGTTCAGTTAGGTTTACTCTATGCATGTAAAAGCCAGTGAAACATTCCTTGATCCAACACCCAGCATGAATGAAATAGTGCTTCACAATCTCCATCATACTGTACACATGTATAATAAATAGAGCTCAGGGTGTGTCTTTGATGTGAACAGTTGGTATCATGTTTCACTTCTTTGGTGTAATCCAGTTTGTGACAACTAAGTTCATCCCCAACAGATCATGTTCTCAGAGCTTCCTCTGCTGAAATCATGTTGCAAAGTGGCAGATATTCACAGAATATACAACCGAACTGTATGACATTAGCATCTGTTGGAATAAGCAGGAAAATCCATCCACATGGTAACAACATGGACATCAATACTGCGTAAAGAGGCAACAAACTGGGAAAGCATTTTCCACAAATAACTGGACATGAACTCCTTTAAAACAGGGATTTCATGCTGACATCATTACACCATGTATTATTGCCACCGACCCTCCAAACACAGTGTTTCTCTGTGATGAATCAAAACAGATCCTGTTAAAGATATGTATATATGTGACATCGACAATAAACATGGACATGACTGCTTATAGTGTCACTTTTCATAAAATTGTTTGAAGCACTATAAGTTGGAAAACCAGGATTGTTCTTTTATTCCAGTAACAATATTATAGAACTCTTCCAGTTGTTATCACTATTGGAGTGGTTTCAGCATCATACCTGCTCAATGATTGTTCAAATATTGGGAATAAATGTAGAACATTTTTTTCTCATAAAGTGTGCCTCTGGCTGGTACCATACTCTGCATTTTCAAAGCTCCTATTGGTGCCAAATCAGAGGAAAACAAACAGATCCTATGTACATCTCAATGAACCAACAACATATAAGGATTCTGGCTACAATATTTCTCAGCTTATGGCACTTCAAACATTGCTCCACACAGTGGTGTGAAGAAAACAATGCAAAAATCAATATGACCCCATCCCTCTCCAGAAATTCTTTATTCAAAAAGTTACAACACTTTAGACCAACAGTCTTACATGTTTTACTCAATACCATACATACAAAGAGAAAAAATTAAACTAATGAGATGAATATGAGATGGTAAGGCATGAACTTTTAAAATAAATAGTGAATGGAAGTGGAAAGACCCAGTACACTGCTGCTACGGAGTATGTATCACAGGAGCTACACATTATAGGCTGATTGAAATCTATCCATCATGTTCTGTAGAGAGCAGAGAAGTAAACTGGTGCTTTAGATTCTCTGAAGTCACCCACCGCTCAAGGTTGGTTTACTTGGATGTCTAACCTTCAATGTGCAGAGTGATATATATGCTTGTTGAACCCGGTTCTTTTGTTGGAAGCCCAAGAACAAACTAGAGAAATTTTCAGTTCAGAAATGTAGAATTTATGTAGGTCACAGGTCAAGTATGGCAGTGCAGGTCTCAAAATGACGAAGCTCTCGCAGGAACTCTGTCAGAGTGAGCCCCGATATACAGGTATAATTCACATTTATCTTCTTGGGCTGGGCCTGCCCCGTACACAGGCTGGACTTAGACGCAACCGAGTCTCATTGGCCAGTTATCTCTGACGTGAACATGCCAACCACTGTTCACGTGGATTTACTGAAATGTGCTAAAACAAGAGTGTGTGTGTTATCTTTAATGCGTGCATCTATTTTGCCACTCTCATGCAGAACTTAGCTGAACACAGAAACTACTGAGTACAGATAAGACAGGAGCTGCGAGCACTGTACTCCCTTTTCATTCAGTTTATTCATAACAATGGCGAACTGTCCATGGGAACAGGATAAGACGGAAACTGGGAGTGCAGCTATTCCCATTTTCATAGCAACAAAGATAATGAGTGCAGACTGTGCAGACCCAGACAAATAATGATCAAACTGAGTAAATAATATAGCAAATCCAATCATGGTAGAATCAAGGAATAATATAACAAATCATAAATAATATAACATGCTGTTATGTTGTGGCCACTGGTGACAGCGTGCCGCCTTGTTTCTGTGGTGGACTTTTGAAAGTGTCTGCGTTAGCCCAGCTGTGGCTGGCTTGGGAGACTGCTCCAGAGTCCCACCTGAAAGCCATCTCGGCTGACTAGCCGAGCTGAGGACCTGCTCTGCAGCACCTGTTCTCCCCGCCTCCAGACCTGCCGGATTGGGCCACCGCTCGACTCCCTCCACCTACAGCCAATCCACTGCAGCCATCTCACACCTGAAGAAGATAAAACTTTCAACCAAGCTCTGAGTCGGGGCGGCTGGGATTTGATGTGACCAGTTGGCCCTGGTGCCTTGTGTTACTAGGAATGTAACCTCGTTCAGCAGTCTGCTGACTTGTGGAGAGGCATTTAGTGTCTTAGTGAAGATGTTCGGGCTCAGTTAGCAGCTGCATTAGCTTAGTGAAACGTTAGTATTTTCTGTGTCCAAAATGCTAATGCCACTGTGTGTGGTGATTCGTGTCCTGTGCCATGTTTGTGATGTGTGTTGGTTTAGTTAGTTCTGTGCACTGGGCACTTATTTGTTATTTCTGTTTGGTGTGGTGTTGCTATTGTGTTCGGTTTGGCTAGGGAGTTTAGTTGTGTTCTGTTGTTTAGTCTTAGTAAATTTATGCAACTCTGTTAGCCTTTGTTTGGTTTTATTTGGTTCTTTGATTTTAGCAACACTCACCAACTCTGTTACTTTGTGTATCACCTGGTTTTATGTTAATTTAGTCACTAAGTAATCAGTTGCATTACCGAACCATTAACACCTGGTTTTATTTTTGTTGCACTCAGCTACCCCTAGAGGCTGGGCAGTAACATGTTATATGGGATATCAGAGGGCCCAAATGCAGACACGGGAGGAAGGTAACAGTAACTAAAAGCAAGCTTTAGTAAGTGAAACTGGTCCAAAGATAGCTGAAGTTCACAGGATTAAACAACAAAGTACAGGGAGCAGGCAAAGGTTAGCCAAAAATCCAAAAGGCAGCGAATGCATGGAAAACACTAGGAAAGAACTCAGAGAGGGCAGACCTCCTCCAATCCCCGTCAAAGAATCCTTCAGGCAAGAATAATCCTTTGATTATTCTTAGGCAAGAATAATCCTTTGATTATTCTTGCCTGGATCCAGATGGTAATCCAGAACATCACCAAAATTCAATCATCTGTTCCTTGTCCCATAATCGTTTCCTGAAAATTTCATTAAAATCTGTTCAATACTTTTGGAGTTATGTTGTTAAAAAAAACCCTCTCCTGCCTCTTTTCATAGGCGGAGGTAATAAATAAAGATGTTTTAGGTCCTTTATTCAGACACACGGTGGAAGTAAACATGTTGATTTTTTTTTTTTTTACCTGAAAGTTTCGGCGACGAGCTTTCACCTTCTTCAGAGCGTCTCATGCCGTAATGGGATGTCGTGGCGAGCCCAACAGACCTGACACCCCCGCCGGGCGCACCGCGACCCCACCGCTCTATTTTCCCTGGAGTATGGTGTCCCAGGTGTGGGAGAGCATAAAGCCCCCCTCGTCCCAGTTCATGGCCTTGTCGGCGCGTTTCCGGATCTCCGTGGCCTCCTTTATCCATTGTTTTTGTTTGTTTTTTTCAGTTCTGATTATTCTTGCTCCGTCCAAGTCCATGGAACATGTTGAACGTTTTTGAGCTATTACGAGCTGGTAATAAATAAAAACCATTGAATGAGAAGGTGAGTCCAAACTTTTGACTGGTACTGCATATGTAATCAAGCTCATGTACTACACTAAAAATGTTTATTAAATCAACAACACGATACTAACTACAACACAATATTCACACAAGTTGAGTCCAAGAAAACTGAACAATCGTCTTTCTTTGTCTTGGTGTGAGTTGTGGTCAAACGTTTATCATTGCGTTTCTAGTGGCATTTGGTTCTTTGTAGTTGTGACAGCGACTGGGGATGTTAGACAGTCTCTTGACCAAAATGTGGTTCAAATACTCATTTTGGGTGCCGCTGTCTGGAAATGTGCGCTGTTGAGTTCTTCAGAGTTCACTTTCTCCTGGGGCCTCATTTATTAAGCGTGCGTACGCACAGATGTGTGCGTAATGAGTGCGTACGAGCATTCCCACGCAAAGTATGGGATTTATCAATTTGTACTTGTGCGTAGAAACATGCGTAAATTTAAGCACAACTCTGACCGTGCGTACACACAAAACCTAGTGGTAGAACAGAGAAACTACACATAGAATGCACTTAGAGAGTCACAGTGCTCAAAAGCAAGCAGAAACTAAACAAGGATTTCACGCCATCGCCGGATTCCCAAACATAAATAGAGCCATAGGTTGCACCACATCTTAGTCAAAGCATCATCACACAATGAATTCAGATCCGTGAACATGAAAGGATTTCATTCAATCAATACAAAAAAATTGCGATCCACGTCTGTCTCTGTTAAACGTTGTTGCCCTGTGGCCTGGAGGAACACACGACTCATTCATTCTGCAGAACTACTTAGTGGGTGTTTGCCTCCAAGCCGGAGCTGTTGAGGATGGCTGGCTGATTGGTGAGTGTTACAGCATTTCAGAATTATTTTCTGGGCTTCGTATGGTTTATTGTAACATCTCCATAGGAGATTGGGTATATCCACTGAAGCAGTGGCTAATGATCCCTCCTGTCCCACCCTCTAATGTCGCTGCCATTCAAACGAGAGGATCATACAGAGATTTTACGTAAACCTGCATGTTTCAGATTCAAAGTGTGTGTGGGAAAATAATCTCATCATTCAACATTTTTAAAGTTTATTTATTTAACATTTGCGATGGGCATGCAGCAATCTGTGCCAGTGGCTTGTTGATTTGCAGTAAAGTATTGGTGATGTTGGTCAGCTGATCGCTTGTTTCATTTATGGATTTGGTGGTGTCATGTTGATTCTGCAGCACTGCCTCCGTCAGCACCCTCGCCCCGCCAGGGAGCACTGAATGGGGTTTGGATGGCCCCGGCTGCTCCTGTTCCTCCAACTCCTCCGGCTCCTGAGCGCAGGCAGGACTGGCTGGAGTTTCTGAGTTATTAAAGAAACATCAGATTATAGTCACGTTTATTTTAATTCACATCCACAAATTAAAATGTTTTTCAAACACCTCAGTCCAACTTTTCATTTTACCTGTAGTGTGACTGGTCGATGGTCCACCTGGTTCTGTTGGGAGAATGTCCGTGTCTCCATCAGGAATAATCCCACATAGTGCCGTGTCCCCGATGATGCTGGCAACATGGGCGTCCATGGGTAAAGCTGGGTTGTTGCTTGTCCTCCTCCAGTTACAGATATTTCGCGTCTGTGTGATGTGTTTTCTGGCACCGAGTTTGATATCAAACTATTTCTTTTTAATTTCTGAGAATCATCTTTCCTCTAACCCAACAGAAGTAACAGCAGTCGTCACCTTCTCCCACGCAGCATTTTCTTTTGGTGGTCACACCTGCATTTAGTCTTCCAAAAAGTATTTTTTGGTTTGTTTCAACTTCACCTAGTAATACCTCAATCTCTGTGTCGGAGAAATTCCTCTTCTTCGCCGTCTTTGCCATGATTTCGGTGAGAGGATCAAAAATCCATTCATGCATTTTAAGGGTTGTTGCTACCATATATGGCCAATTGGAGGCGTTTCTGAATGCAAATGACCTGAACCATGCACGAGCATGGTCGTTAGGAACAGGTGGGATTTATCATCACCGGTTACTTACTGGTGTGCGTACGACTGGTGTCCGCATGTTTGATAAATACGGATTTTTTTGTACTTACACACATTCTAAATTTTATTCGTACGACAGAATTTAGAACTCTTTCTGCGCATGCTTGATAAATGAGGCCCCTGGACTCTCTCCTCCACAAAGCACAAACTTCACACTGTCCTGACCGACCTGGAAGCTTTTTTCTTTTAGGTTCCACATCTGGCGTGTTGCATGTTGGTGTCTTCTGGTCTGTTGATCACAGTGGATCCTGTTTCCTGTCTGAGGGCTGGAAATGTCCTAAATTCCAGAGCTACAGAAGGGGAATGTTGTTTCTTTGTTTTAAAGTCAGTTATGGCTGGTTGATCTTATATCATCCTATTAAATAGTATACTTTTTTTTTTATTTTGCTTGATACTGTAGAAGAATACAAGGAGAAAAAAGACACATTTTACTCCAGCCATGTTAATAATATAAAAAAGAAACATCACACAAGCACCTGCAGTTTTAAGAATGAAGAATTTAATGGAAGAGGGCTAACACAGTATGAATCACCTATTGTACTCTCATTCATCATGATTGGAGTTCCTCAACTTCTCTACAAGTACAAGTAGCTTGTTAGACAAGCTACAGTGCAAGCTGATAAAGTCATTAGCTTTAGAAACATTATACATGTCAAGAAGACAGAAAAGGTTGCCAAAATAGTGGCATGAACAGCAATGAACTCAAATTGAGATGTCAGTCATTTATCATCATTTATGTGCAAGATGTTGTGGAGGATTCAGTGGTCTTCAGGAGACTGGAGGTGCTCTTCAGCCTACAAACACGTACAGATACACAAATCGAAACTGAAATGTGTCCCTGTTATACAAATATTACACACATAGCAGCTAAGACAGCATCTTGTCTAAAAGATCAAGATGCCTTGATATGACTAAAGGTTTAGGTGCCACTGTTCCTGCTAGTTTTACTGGAATGCTGAAACACAGTCTGACACTGACTTGGAAGAAAAGGTAAGATTCACCTTAGATAGACCAAACTACACTTTGGTGCTTTGTTTTAGCATAATGACGTTATGTACGCACTGCAACCAGTGTACAAATTAAGTCTGGAACCCTGCTGAGAAGGTAATTATTTCTCCTCTTATTTCAGTGCCTAGTCCAGAGGTGAGCATAGGGGACAGTAGTATTTTCAGAGAAACTTAAAGTAAGAACTCACATGTGGGTGATCCTTTCGAGCCTGTCCTTGAGGTCCTCCTGGTCAAAGAAACAGGACCAAAAAGAATACAGATTAAAAACAGCTCCCAAAACAAATGATGTGCATTTTTTAGTGAGGAAAGTTTACTGCTGCACTATGATAAGGCCTGAAAGCGCGGACAAGTATGTCAGTGGGTAGCATGTTGCTTATTTATTCCCTGGATACTTTAGTCAAATTTTCAATCAGATTTTCAAAAAATTCCTAACTCAGAAAGTATTTGGAGTAGCGCTGTGGTATTTTGCAAGGTTCCTTGGTTTATGTAGAAGTTTTTGCATGATTTATTTATTTATTTTTAAATCCATGACCTCACCTGGGAGGCCCTAGGTGAGTTGGTGTGGAATGACTACACGTAATAGTACAATACAACTGTGTGTAGTTCAGTCAGAGAAGTGTTCAAAGCACAGGCCCATTGCCATCTCTTAGGAAATCAGCTTGCAAATGTTAAGGGCAGACATTTTTAGAATTTACTCTGTCTTCTAATGAAGACATGAAAGCTCCCCAGATGTGATATCAAACTATCTTGACTGCCCGCTGGTGGCTGGTTACAGCATAGCTCATAAACCCCGTCTTCTCCAGTTAGCAGACCGCAAATACATTTTTTGAAAATATGACGTATTTCATATTAAACATTTCTTAAATTTATATTTGTTCAAGTGCCATTTTTATGATCAGTTTGTCTTTGATTAGTGGTTTGATGCTATAAAAGGTGGTACCTTGTCATGATTGACAGCTACTTCGAATAAAGTAGTTGTGAGGGCACTGAGTGAGTGAGATTGGGCAGCACATAAAATGATGTTTAATGCATAACAATGCCATCATAAACAAAAGAATGGTACAAAACTAATGGTAGGTTATCAACTGTCCAAATAACTAAGAGCTTAATTTATTTATGATTTTCTAAATGCTGAAAATTCTATTAACGCGTGATGACAGTCTACCTCCTACTTTACCAAAAGTAACATAAAAATATTCGGACAGCTGTGATGCAGCTTAGGAGTCAACGTAACAACTACTTTAACTACAGTTTTTGCTGCAGGTATTATAAACTAAAGGAAACAACAAACTTTAGCTCCTGCTAACATTGTTTCAAAACATGGATTACATATTTTATTGGTGAGTCGCATTAATCGGACCTGTTCTGCCTTCATCACAGAGAAGTCTTATTTTCATTAACACGTCAGTTTGTAATGGATGTGAAATTGTAGTGCAAAGTAAATGAGAAAGGTTTTATTTATGGGCGGATATTGGTGCTAAAATGAAAAGAAAGTTTTCCCTTTTTACGTGTGTGTGTGTGTGTGTGTGTGTGTGTGTGTGTGTGGGTGTGTGTGTGTGACGTGTGCGCCTGTCCATTACCGAGGCTTGTGCTGAAAATGTTGTGAGGTTCAATGTAGTAAGATTACTGTTGCAACTTTTCTGGAAAAGTGACCAGGGTGCTCATTCAGACATGAATCCAACATGTTCACTTAACATTAGATTGGCAGGACAGAGTGCATCTCTGAAAGTGGCTTCAGTGTTACACAGAAAACAAGCTCATTTGTGAAGAACATTTGATAAGAAGCCAGTGTTCTGCTCTCATGACAAGTCTAATGTTAGTGGAGCATTAACTTATAGCAAAAGTTTACTGAGTCTCTGGCATGAAAGCAACCTAAACAAACACGAAAGCGAACAAAGTAGCACTGCCTTCACTCTTCAAAGCAACCCAGTATAACACCACAACTGTAAACTTCACCAATGCTGTGGACAGATAATAAAGAATTTTGTATGACTTTCTTGAAATGGACTGCCCAGTCCTTGTAAATATTGTGACTGTCTGATTTAAATAGACAGACAGCATCACAGAACATTAAAGTAATGATCCAGCCTACACAGTGGTATCAATTACAAAATAATGACATAAATACCGTAATTGACAAGTGGGACACGCTTGGATTTTTACCCAGTCGTTTAAGGTATAAAAAGGTCACTTTTAATGTCTTGTTTTGTCTGACCAATATAAAAAAATTCTTCAATCCAATTTAGTGCACTATTCTGCATGACCTTTACAACTATGGTCGCATTTTGTCTTGTTTTCCTTTTGCATTCATTCATTTAGACAGCAGGTGTATGCCAAGTGTGGATGCGTGACTGCAAATAAACTGAAGGGTGCAGTTGCCAGCCCGTGACTGGCTATCCAGCTGCCAGCCTGAATTTGATAGGTCTAGACAGATGACAGTGGACTATGTAAACAGGCAAGATGGCGCACGGATTAAAGCTGCCTTCTACCTCATCCCCTAAACTGGCCACATGGGCACGCCGCTCTGTATTAGACATTTACAGGTGTTTGTACGGGTGGCCTGCCATTTCTGTTTGATTGTTTTCTTCTGTTTTGTTTGATAGGAGGGCAAGTAGCTGTATTTCAGTTTGTTACTTTGGGTTAGGCTATCTTGGTCTGATTATTTTGAGTATTTTTGAGTATACCCTTTTAGTAGTTGTTTTGTGGCAATGCTGAGCATAAGGCTCAACTCTACGTGTTTGTAGACATTGTACATAATGTAAATATTCCAGTAATTCTACTATTAGCATTCTGTGGATGCTTGGGACCTGGGGAAGATGGTTATCATTCATGTTATGTCTCATTTCAAAATGACACAGATACAGCTGCAAATTCTGCTATTCAAGAAACTGGCTTTTCTTTCGACTAATGTTTTAATCTTTTCTGCTCCATTTAGATTTGTTTGGCCACAAGGAGGTGAGCAAATCTCACCTTTGAAGCATCGGACATGGAGATGGAGGAACAGGAGGTAGAAGACTGGCGTGGCAGTGGGACACTTATCTAGAAAACACAGGTGAAAAAGAAAAGAGGGAGCAACATTAATTGTCATTTTATGTGAAAATATGCTTACTGAAAAGAAGTCAGTAAACTGGCTTAGTGCTCACTTCAAGCTAAACACCTTTTTGCCATCTGTGACTGTCATCAGAAAGAGTTTGAACAGAGCTCTCTGCTGGATACCCTGGGAAATGCAGTAACATCCTCTCACGATTCCCCTTTTCCTAACTGAGAAGAAATTCAAGCATGAGATCCAAATGCTTGATTTACCACTCTATTCAAACATCGAACCTTCTCCTGTGGTTGTGAGCTTTGTGTAGTAACAGAAAGAACAAGATCACAGTGGAAAAAATGACTGTCATAGTGTCTAAGCTCACTTCGAACAAGCTTATGGTAGATGAGTTGTTCTTTCAAGGATCTGATCCGTATGACTTCTAGCCACTAACTTAACAGTAACTCAACACTAAATCCAAATAGTTACCAAATACAATAAAGTGTCTTTATTATGCTACTAATCCTACTCCGGCAACCAAAAACCCGTTGGTGGACACCGGTGGTAAGGGAAGCCGTCAGGCTGAAGAAGGAGGCGTTTCGGGCCTGGTTGGCTCAGGGGTCTCCTGAAGCAGCTGACAGGTACCGGTTGGCCAAAAGGGCTGCAGCTGCGGCAGTTGCGGAAGCTAAAACTCGGGTGTGGGAGGAGTTTGGTGAGGCTATGGAGAAGAACTTTAGGTCGGCCTTGAGGAAGTTCTGGCAAACTGTTCGGCACCTCAGGAAGGGGAGGCAGGGCTTTGCCCAGGCTGTGTACGGCCGGGGAGGAGAACTGTTGACCCGAACTGGGGACATCGTCGGGCGGTGGAAGGAGCACTTCGAGGAACTTCTGAACCCAGTAAGCACGTCCTTTGCGGAGGAGGCAGAGCCTGAAGACTTGGGGGAATCTTCGTCCATATCCGTGGCAGAGGTTGCCGAAGTGGTTAAAAAGCTCCTCGGTGGCAAGGCGCCAGGTGTGGACGAGATTCGCCCTGAGATGCTAAAGACTCTGGACATTGTTGGACTGTCGTGGCTGACACGTCTCTTCAATGTCGCGTGGGCATCGGGTACGGTGCCTGTGGAGTGGCAGACCAGGGTGGTGGTTCCGATTTTCAAGAAGGGGGACCGGAGGGTGTGTGTGCCAACTACCGGGGTATCACACTTCTCAGCCTACCCGGGAAAGTTTACTCTAGGGTGCTGGAAGGGAGGCTCCGATCTATTGTCGAACCTCGGATTCAGGAGGAACAATGCGGATTCCGTCCTGGTCATGGAACAGTGGACCAGCTCTTTACCCTTGCAGAGTTGCTGAGGGGAGCATGGGAGTTTGACCTGCCAGTCCACATGTGTTTTGTGGATCTGGAGAAGGCCTACGACCGTGTCCCCCGAGGGGCTCTGTGGGGGGTACTGCGGGAGTATGGGGTGCCGGGCTTGTTGCTCCGAGCCATGCGGTCTCTGTACAACCAAAGTGAGAGCTGTGTCCGCATTCTCGGCACAAAGTCAAGCACGTTTCCAGTGGGTGTTGGAATCCACCAGGGCTGCCCTTTGTCACCGATCCTGTTTTTTGGTTTTCATGGACAGGATTTCTAGGCGCAGCCGTGGTGAGGAGGGTGTCCGGTTTGGGGACCTCAGTATCGCGTCTCTGCTTTTTGCAGATGATGTGGTGCTGTTGGCTTCATCAGACCGTGACCTTCAGCACGCATTGGAGCGGTTTGCAGCCGAGTGTGAAGCGGCGGGGATGCGGATCAGCACCTCCAAGTCCGAGGCCATGGTTCTCAGCCGGAAACCGGTGGAGTGCTCCCTCCGGGTTGGGGGGGAGTTGCTACCTCAAGCGAGGGAGTTTAAGTATCTTGGGATCTTGGTCATGAGTGATGGGAAAATGGAGCGCGAGATGGACAGGCGGCTGGGTGCAGTGTCAGCAGTTTTGCGAGCACTGTACCGGACTGTTGTGGTGAAGAGGGAGCTGAGCCGTAAGGCGAAGCTCTCTGTTTACCAGACCATCTATGTTCCAACCCTCACCTATGGTCATGAGCTCTGGGTAGTGACCGAAAGGACAAGATCGCGGGTACAAGTGGCCGAAATGAGCTTCCTCCGCAGGGTGGCTGGGCTCAGCCTGAGAGATAGGGTGAGACGCTCGGACATCCGGAGGGAGCTCGGAGTAGAGCCGATGCTCCTTCGTGTCGAAAGGAGCCAGTTGAGGTGGTTTGGACATCTGATTCGGATGCCTCCGGGGAGGCTTCCCTTGGAGGTATTCCGAGCACGTCCGCCTGGGAGGAGGCCCAGGGGCAGACCCAGAACCCGCTGGAGGGATTATGTATCTCGTCTAGCCTGGGAACGCCTCGGGATCCCCCAGGATAAGCTGGAAAGCGTTGCTGGGGGGAGGGATGTCTGGAACGACCTGCTTCGTCTGCTGCCTCCGCGACCCGACCTGGATAAGCGGAAGATAATGGATGGATGGATGGATAATCCTACTCCTACCTTTTGTTTAGTTATTTTCCTTTTTTATAGAGAAAAGGCAGTAGGTCTGTCTCCTGTAAAGGATCTGCAATGAACACCAGGACCCTCTGCTCCCCAAATAAACATCCCATTCACTCTCCACCTCCATCCCAGGCATATGAATATTGAATTTACAGTTAGCACAGAATGGAGTATGAAAGATTGTAGGTGTGCAACTGAGAATAGAAGCAGTATAATTACTTATGCTTATAAACTGTGTTAATCTGTGCTTTTGTGTTTTGTACTCATTGTTCATATCCCCTACTTTCACTCTGCACTGCCTCTATAACCAAACGCTAAGCTAGAAGTCAAATGGCTTTACATATTTGTCTTGGCTGTCAGGGAATATTTGGGGACTAACAGTAACATGAATAGTTACAGTATATGCCCACCTGCTGCAGTTAATAGGCTGCTGTTTGCAGATATTAGAAGAAGTCTTGTAAGCAAAGACAAAAAAACAAAATGTTTTTTTTAAATGTATTTTTTTAACAGGGAGATCATACATAGTCCAATATTCGTATCAAATTCAAATCATTCAAGTATTACACATATCTATATTCATATATATACCATGTATAATAACATCCAACAGACCAAGACATGTTTCAATAATATTGATCTTTCAACTACTACTCTCTCTTTCATGTTCAATTGCATTTTAAACAAATGTATACATTTCTGAACAAAAAGGAACAAAAAAGCTGTCATTCTCACTCATCTATTAATGAGGGTAAACTCACAACACAATCTATTTGGTAATCCTGTAGAATCCATATTTTATAGAAGGGTAATTATAGCAAGTCTGGTCTCTGGACCGATATACATTACCCATTTTGTCCACCATCTCAAAAATTTCTCTGTTTGCATCTTTATAGAAAACGTCAGTCTTTCCATGATATAAATGTCATGTATAATTATATAACCAATCATCTAACATTGGAGAATCTGGTTATAACCACTTCTTAGTCAAAGCCTTCTTCCCTCCCACAAGTAATATTCTCATTAAATATTTGTCTGCTGCAGATTGCAAAAAATTAAATGTTATGTCTATAACTTCGGTTCCCTGAAGGAGAGGAACGAAGTACAACACATATATATGGGATGGTATAAAAACCATCACAGGCCTCAACTCAAAGAAGAGAGACGGGGGTGGGGACGGGACAGTGGAGAAGGCTAACGAACTCAACACCTTCTTCAATCGGTTCAACCAGCCAATGTCCCCCCTTCCCCTGCTCAAACCTTCAACGCAGCCGTCGGCTCTCTTTCCTATAAACCACCTCTCTCCCAACACCAGAGCACCTCCCCACCCTATTTCATCCTCATGGCCCTGTTACAACGCCATGGCACCCTCCTCCACGCCTCCGCCCTCACAGACCCCTCTCTGCATCACCGCAGACGAGGTCAGAGGACAACTAGGAAGCTCCGCCCCAGGAAGGCAGCAGGCCCAGACAAGGTGTGCCCCCAGCTACTGAAGACCTGCGCTGCTGAGCTTGGGGAGCCGCTACAACGTGTCTTCAACCTCAGCCTGCAGATGGGGAAGGTGCCCATCCTCTGGAAGACATCCTGCATTGTTCCAGTTCCCAAGAAGAACTGTCCGAGCGAGCTGAATGACTTCCGACCAGTGGCACTGACATCACACCTCATGAAGACGCTGGAGCGGCTCTTCCTCAACCTCCTCAGGCCCCAGATGCAACATGCTCAGGACAAGTTGCAGTTCGCGTACCGGGCAGGTGTTGATGTGGAGGACGCTATTCTCTACATGCTGCATCGAGCTCAGTCTCACCTGGACAAGGGGAGCGGCATGGTTAGGATCCTCTTCCTAGATTTTTCGAGTGCCTTCAACACAATCCACCCCCCATTGCAGGGTTTCCCCCAGTGCTTTATAAGCCTCGCGGGCCGCCAGGCTTTCCTTGCCCCCCCGCCAGGCTAAGCGTCACTTGTTTATTTATTTTAAATAGGTTTCTTTATGCACCAAAACAGTGATAGCAAAGACGGTAAACAGAGCTTTTAACAGCATCTCGCGATACAGTGGAAACCGCAATGGCGACATTTTATGGTCGATACGTGAACTTTTTCCGAAGTCGGAGGAGCACTGGAGGAGACCATGAGCCCACTCGTTCACCCCCAGGCCAAGGGGAGTTCATCCCTGGTGAGCCGACCGAGCCGCGGCTCCATGATGAGGCAGAGCCAGTGGAGTTAGCACGGATGTTAGCACGTCGTCGGAGCAGCCTTCTGCGAGCCGCGATGGTAAACATCGAACTAGCAGATTTAATCCAAAATGGTTAGCTGATCCTAAATTTAGCGGATGGCTCCATAAGACTGAGTATGGTAAGCCCAGATGGATTGATGCACTGATCCAACCTGCACCATGTGCAGCAATAAGTAGAACTGATCACACAGCACAGCAAACCTGTTCAGCCTCTGGGTTCCCTGGTTTTACCCCTTGGCCATGTTTACACTTTTCTATGTTAATTTATTTTACTTTTAAATGTGACCAACAACAGCTTGTTTTAATATTCACTAGGATTTAACTTAAGTGAAAACAATTGATATTATTTATTTTAATTGTATTTTTTGTGTTTGTTAAAACCGTATTTCAAGATTGTGCCTTTTTATAAGACTCTACATTTTTTTTTTTTTATACAAAAACACGGTGGGCGGCCAGTGGGCTTCTCTACCACCGGGCTTAGCAAGTTTTCTGGGGGAAACCCTGCATTGCTACAGGAAAAACTGACTGGGATGCATGTGGACCCCTGCCTGGTTGACTGGATCTCCAACTACCTCACTGACAGGCCACAATATGTCAGGCTGAGGGACATGAGTTGTGTCACATACAGAAGTTTGCAGATGACACAGCCATCATCGGGTGTATAAGGGGAAACACAGAGGAGGAGTACCGGAACCTGGTGAGGGACTTTGCTGTGTGGTGCCGCACAAACCATCTGCGGCTAAACACAGCAAAAACAAAGGAGCTGGTAATTGACTTTGGCAAGTCTTGACAAAGCTTTCGACCAGTACAGCTTGAGGGAGTTGACGTGGAGGCGGTGGACTCTTACAAGTACCTCGGGATGTGGCTGGACAAAAGACTGGACTGTGATGACCAACACCAACCAGCTGTACAAGAAGGGCCAAAGTCGACTTTACTTCCTGAGGAGGCTGCGGTCCTTCAACATCTGCAGTAAACTCCTGTGGATGTTTTATCAATCTGTGGTTGCCAGCAGCATCTCAAAGAGGGACACACTTGAGAAGCTGATCAGGCGGGCCGGCTCTGTGGTCGGCATGGAGCTGGACTCGCTGGTGACAGTTGCAGAGAAGAGAACATTGAACAAACTGCTTGGCATCATGGATGATGCCAGCCACCCTCTGCACACTGTCATCAGCAAACAAAGGAGCCTGTTCAGTGGAAGACTGCTCCTACCCACATGTAAAACCAATAGACTCAGAGACTCCTTTGTCCCCCGTGCAATCAAACTGTACAACTCCTTACTGGGGGAAAGGGGGGACAGCAGAAGGACAGAGCGTGGGGAGGAATAACTTACACAGCCTGTATCAACCTCAAGTCTATACATTATACATTAATACTCTTAATAATTTATCATTATTGTTTCCTAGTACTTCGGTGGTGTGGCATGTGTTGGTTTTTCTTTAAATTTTCTTTATATTTTTTATATTTCTTATTTAATATTCTGTCTTTCATCTCTTTTTTAATGTTGTACTGTACTGTGTGCTTCTTAAATCTAAATTTCCTGGAGGGCACTGCCTGAAAGGATCAATAAAGTTCTATCTATCTATCTAGCTATCTACCTATCTACCTATCTAGAATGGGATATCACGCTCCCGTGTGACGTGACTGAAGACACCTGAATTCACACCTTTATGGCAGATGATCTGTGGTGACATGTGAGGCCCTGCCTGCACATATAAATACTTGTCATCACAGTCATCCCTCAGTTCGATAGCCGCTCTTCACCGATCCCAGCTGCACAGTCGGGCAACCAGGTGTTGTACTTCGTTCCTCTCCTTCAGGGAACAGAAGTTATAGACAAAACACTTCATTCCCTTTCAGTCAATTCACTCGGTACAACACATATAGTATGGGACGTGTATACACGCCCCGCAGAGCAGCTACCAAACTGGAGTCTCGCTTGCAGCACTCTAGTACATGGTAGACCAAGCAGAAAGGACAGACTGAGCCACCGAAGGGGCTGTCACGTCCAAACGATAAAACCGAACAAAAGTGTGCGGAGATGACCAGCTAGCAGCAGCACAAACATCACTTATAGGTACCCCTTTAAATAGGGCCCATGATGTTGCCATGCCCCTTGTAGAATGTGCCCTCACACCGTGGGGCCCTGATACAGCAGGCCGGGCTCCCTACACGGGCGGAGAGCTAGCAAACAGGACAGTGTTATCGTCAGCCTCCTCTGGAAGTGACATGACAGACAGAGCCGGTGAGAGCGAGTCCAGCACTGAAACGCTCGCATCTTCAACAGCCCGAGCAGCACCACAGTGATCATAGACATCATCATGCCAGTCAGCTGTAAAAGCGTCTGAAGACACAGTCTGCGTCCCGACTGAAACTGAGCGAGGCAGCGGTAAAACACCGTCATCCTGTGCTCTGATAGAAGTGCTCGGCTGGTTACGGAGCATATTTCCAGTCCGAGAAAAGAAAACTGCTGGCTCAGGATAAGCGAGCTTTTCTGGAAATTCACTGAAAGCCCCAGTGTTTGAACATGCGACAGAACCAGCGACAGCTGTGTCTCTGCCTGCTCTCTGGAGCTGGCTATCAGAGCCCAGTCGTCCAGGTGTGCTAAAATGCGAACACTTTTCTCCCGGAGAGGAGACACATTTGCTGAAGGTGCGGGGGGCGAGTGACAGACCGAACAGCAGTACTAGGTATTCGTAGGCCGTGCCTTTGAATGCAGACCTTCGAAACTGCCTGTGGTCGGGGTGTATCACTACATGAAAGTAAGCGTCTGTTAAATCTATGGTTGGAAACCAATCCCCCGGACCGACCGCAGTCAGAAGTTGTCTGAGTGTTAACATCCTGAACTTGTAAGTTCATAGATATCTGTTTTACACTCTCAAGTCCAAAATAGGACGGAGTCCGCCACCTTTCTTCGGAACAACGAAATAATGGCTGTACCAACCTTTGTTCGCCTCTGAAGCGGGGACCACTCGTATCGTTCTCTTGTGTAGGAGACTGTATTTCCTCCCTCAGTACCACTGCGACCTCGTTCTTTACTACGGTGTTTACCACTGTCAGGAAACGAGGAGGCCTGACCCGAAACTGTAGACGGTAAACCATGGCAAAAGTACATTCTACCCATGGAGACAGTGTGCATGCACGCCATTGTCTCCCTGCTGTTGGAGCCCCTCTCTCCTCAGTCCCTGGGTTAGGATGACTGATTATTTTTCCTCCTAGGTGCCAGGTTTCTCTGTTGGCCTGGAGGTAGGCCCTTACTCCAAGCAGAATGGTGTGGAGGTTGAGCGGGTGGCTGCAGCTTCACTGGCCAGGAGCCTTGGCTCGCAGGTGGCGCTGCCCTCTTAGGAGGGGGCTGTGGAGCTACAGGTTTGCCAGAGCTGGAGGAGGATTTTTGCTTCGCATCAACGCCTGGGGATGATGCTGCGCAGAGCCTTTGTCTGCCTCTTCCTCAGCTCAAATTTCGCCTGGATGCCATCCAGCGATTGACCAAACAGGCCCTCAGTGGAGACTGGCTCATCCAGATACATGGCCCTGTCTCTATCCAGGACATCAGACAGTGTCGGCCACAGGTGTCTCTGTGCGATGACAGTGGAAGCCATCCCTCTGCCGAGGGAGAACGCTGCACCGCGGGAAACACGGAGAATGTAGTCTGCAGCGACTCTGACTTCGTCGAGGAGAGGTGCTAGCGGGCTGTCGGGGGGCATCAGAGACCTCAGCTCTGCTAAACACATGACCTGATATTTTTGCAGCATGGTAACGGAACTCAGTGCACGGGCTGTGCCCGCCTGAGCTCGGTAAATTTTCTTCAGCTGCGAAGCAGAGAACATGCAGTGCTAGGACGAGAGGGTTGTGGGGCTGCCCACACCGTGGTTGTGGGACAGAGCCAGATATGCAGCCAGGGACGGCTCCATAGGTGGTGGATTAATCAGTCCAGCTTTTTCAGCGCCGTCCAAGTCCATATACTGTCCACAGCCGGGCACAGTGACACAGGTTGGACAGTGGTTTGCTCCATGTCAAGGTTAATTCCGAGACAAAGTCTGGGTACATGGGCGGGCTGTTTTTCTACCATCGTCGGCTCGGGGGGAAGAAAGAATCCCGCGAACCGCGATGGTTTCTGAGTCGGCGGAGGGGACGGCCACTCCACCTCCAGTTTCTCCACTGCTCTGCGAAACAGGGAGAAGAAGGATTTATCGTCACGGCTAGCCAGCACAGCAGCGGCGGCAATTTGACCTGACGACAAGCCTTCGTCCTCCGATAAACCATGAATGTCCAAGCCGATGTCCAGCACGTCATCGTCATCATGGTGGGCTGCCAGACCGAATGGCTGGCTAGCCTGCTCGGAGGGCTCTGGCTCGAGCATGGCTAATCCGTCAACATAATCCATATGGACTGCCCAGCTAGCAGCGGGGACTTCGACCGGGAACGTCTTGCCATTGGACTCGAACGAAGCCGGGTCTCTCGACTGGTAGAGGAGAGGGTTGTGCCGTGCGGCCGTGGTGCCCAGCACCTTTTCCAGAAACTTGAACCGTCTCTCGAGGGTTGAACGCCGAAGCTAGCGAGAGAACTTGCACGCCTCAGGGTCCGCCAACGCTCTCCTAGCGTGGACAATACCCAGACAGACAGGACATGCTTCGTGCTTGTCTTTGTCGAGCAGGGAGAAACCTCACCCCTGAGGACAGGGGCGAACTGAAGACTTCTTCCCTGACTTAGGCTTGGTGCTCATATCGAGACACAAGGCTCACAACTTTAGCAAGAAACTTGAAATCAGCGCTCTGCGGCCAGACACACTCACCACAGTAGTAGCGGTGGCTAACACCAACAAGAGCAGTTGAACCAGCTTCAATCCGGCAGTAGCCTACAGAAAACAGAGGTAACTAGCGGTAGCTAGCTATCCCGTTTCAAGGAGGTGTTCTTAGCTCAGTGAAGAGCGGCTATCGAACTGAGGGATGACTGTGATGACAGGTATTTATATGTGCAGGCGGGGCCTCACATATGTCATCACAGATCATCTGCCGTAAAGGCGTGAATAGAGGTGTCTTCAGTCAGGTCACGTAGGGGGGTGATATCCCATACTATATGTGTTGTACTGAGTGAATCGACTGAAAGGGAACAGGAACAGATAAAGTTACTAGCAGGAGTTTCTGCTCTATTTGTGGAGTGTGTTTTATCTTACTATTAGATTTTATTCTTCTTGCAATTTGCAGAGAAAAAGAATGATTAAAATTCTAAAGTGCCTTCGAGTTTGAAAAAAAGAGGGGATCAACAATAGAGGACCAACACAGCGACAGGCATAAATGAAAATGTCCCAGCATATACATCTGCCCTACCTGTGTATTGCTGAGTTCCAGTTTAGTTTCCAGTAATAAGACTCTACTCATCAAGTTTTCCCAGCTCTCTCTGGATATGGTGATAAGTTGTCCTTCGTTCTGGAATAGAATATGATAAATACAAAATGTAGCAGTCATTAAAAAAATGCCAGTTAAATGCAGTTTCTTGTTAAATTTACTATGCTCTTTATTTAGTAAAGTAAAAAAATACAAATAAATATGATTACATATCAAAGAAAGAGAGAACATCTTATTAACCTTGTCTGTGTTTCTTTGCCTCTCCAGTTCGTCCAGGCGTTTCTCCAAAATACTGAGCCTGTCAAGCCCAGGCAAAAGACTCTGTATTTGAGCTTCTAAAGCAGAGAGCCTTCCTTTCACCTCTGATGACTAAAAGACAGAAACACCAGTCATATAACGTTTGATACATTGGCATGTGCTCAACCTGCCCTGAAAAATATGTGGGATGGATCTGCTGTATCCTCAGAACTTCTCGTCTGTACATGTTTCAGTACAGCACTAAGTCTCATTATCAATGGTAGCAATAATAATAGTAACAATAATAATAATCAACATCATCATCATCATCAATCTCCACAAAGAAAAAAAGTCTCCACTGTGGAAAAGACCAAAAATGACCACAGTCCACCTTTATTTATGTCTTATTGGCTCTATCTTTTGGCAAACTTGTCTAAGTTTTTCAACACTGAACACTATTAATTAATGTCTAAGGCTGGCTTTCACTTCGTTGTGATTTATTAA
The DNA here is from genome assembly GCA_024666655.1 of Dascyllus trimaculatus. Classification (NCBI taxonomy): domain Eukaryota; kingdom Metazoa; phylum Chordata; class Actinopteri; family Pomacentridae; genus Dascyllus; species Dascyllus trimaculatus. Next base: position 223,427 of record CM045447.1, on the reverse strand, counting down.
ATGCTTACATGAAGAAAGTCATTTTTGTCCTCCTCTCTTCCTGGCAGCTCTGAGATCCCATTTCCATGAGATTGGGAGGAGCCTACTTCATCATGAGAGGCACAGGTTACATTATGGGAGGAGAATGCCTCCACATTGGAAGAGACTGCAGGAAAAGTGGAAGGATTTTCTGTGTTATTCACAGCAAATGCCCACTTTGTCACCTGAAATATATAGAACACAATGGTACTTAATAAAAGAGAAATATTATTAATTTACATTTCAAATCATTCACCTTTGTGACTCATCACACCACCCTGGGAATATGATCCTGCAAATTATGAATGGCTTTCAGGTAACAAAAACACAATCTTCCATGACTGAAGAACTGTACACCACTTACTGTATGATCTGGATTACTCACTGGTGTGCAGGACTATATGATACTCTGCATTCAGTGATAGACTTACAGTGCCTGCTGCATCAGTCACTGGTGAAAGAGCCTCTTGTCTGCCATCCTTGTGTGATGTAGGACATCTGACTCTGTGCTACAAGGCATACGCACGCACGCACGCACGCACGCACACACACAGTGTACAGTTTAGTTATTTCAGGCGAACGGTACATGGTCTGCACTTATATAGAGCTTTTCTTCCTTAGTGCTACTCAAAGCACAATGTCACTCACTCACATACTCACTACTGGAGGCCGAGCAGCCAAGCAAGGTGCTCATGTCATCAAGGAAAACTTTGAATTTAGTGTCTTGCTCAAGAGCACTTTAGCATACGGGAGGGCTGGGGACTGAACTGCCTAAATTTCAATTCGTCTCCTCTAACCTTCATTCCTGTCACATCATAGGTAGTTCAGGTTATAGGATTTAATTCAGCCGTTGGGGATTTAATTACCACTAAACCCTATGTGCTGGCTACCCACATGGTCCCACATTCAGCCTGAAGTCCTCTTGCAGAATCTCCCATTCAGAACCCAGTCTATCATAATATGACCAAATTGCTTCTGCTCATCAGGGAAAGGATACAAAGGTGCCTTGTGTTCTTCCTGCTTGATAAACATTGTCAAATGCTTGGCCCAAAGATAATTTTCAAGGGTTTTCCTACTACTTGCAGTAATGGTACTACTTGTGCAAGCACACCATTCCCCACATAACCGAAGCAAATCTCCTGTACATCCTTAGCAAAAATTGCAACTTTTGAAGCATGCTCTTTCATCTGGTTCTCCAGTAGGGACTTTCTATCTAGTGGCATCTCTTCAGCCCAATTAAAGATGACTTCTAATGCCCCAGTTTAACCAAACAACAGAAAGAGGTGCCTAAAATGGCCCACAGATTCCTTCAGTAGACAACAGTTTTATATAAAGGGACGTGCTGCACAATTACCACAATATGTAAATATCTTCACGCCAATTAGATGTTAAAAGGAAGTTACACCCTAAAATTCAGCTAGAGCTTTGCCACCCATCATAGTTAAAAGATCAGTGGCTTTGTGGTGCAAGGGGACATGGGACATGGGGGAGACTGATGGACAAGGATGCAGAACTGGCAGTCAGAGCTAAGCTGCCATGAGAAGGTACTGTATCCGTGTGCTGTTTGTTTTCATAACACAACCTATTTCTTGCATATATTTCCTTGCATAGCCACAAATTATTCAACAAGGCTGGTAGTCTGCTGATCCAAAGTCTGCCGGTACTCCCATTATCCTAGAGTAGTCATGCCTCCTCCTGACTAATTCGATGGCAGAATAACGGCTGAAGCTACAGCAGAAGATTGAGGTGAGCATTCATGGCCTCATAGTTTTCCACTGTCTGTTTGGTTTTCTAACACTGCTAGAAGCAATCAGTAACAGACCCCAGCGAAGAGAGCAGTGAGTCCCAGCTGTGAATGCTGCTCTGAGGACAGTACATCAGAGAACCACATTGATACTGAACTCACAGTGTCTGTGTCTGATCTGTTCTTTCTAATTCAGTTCAACACTATACACACACAGTATACCATTCTTCAAAACTACCACTGCTCTTCCTTTCTGTTCTAATCTACTTATTGGGCATTACACATTTATTTTCTACTTTATAACTTAAAACAGTAAATCAGAAAACAGTGCGTCACATGGTTTTATGATTTGCTGTCTATCATTCAGATGAATGACATGGATTTCAGTAGTTTGACCCTGTTTAGAAACTGACTGTATCCAGGGTTGGGGTTAGAGTTAGGGTTAGCCCCCTAAGATTACAGAAATGGACCACTGGAATCATGTCAAGGTTTACGGTAACATGTTAACACTCTTAATATTCCCTCTATGCCCTAACATATGAATATATATATTATATATATTAAGTCAGTTTATAGTGGCTTTTTCAGAGTCAGTCAGTCTGAAGGCTTGCATAACATATTTTGATGCCAAGAATAAATTATTAATGTTATCAATGTCATTTTGAATAGAAATATGATTGAGAACAACTTTGTCGCATCTCCTGATTCCTTTACTGCTGGAATGAACCAAGGAAAAAAGCATTACAGCTGTCACAGATGATGAACTCAAGAAGACATGCTGGAAAAACACTAACAGTCAGAGAAAATGATTCAGAAAGAGAAAACGCACTCGTTGCTTTATCAGAGTCAACTCGCTAGGGTCTGCACCCACTGAGAAAAGTGAACGGCCTCCAGACATCCAACTGATCAGAATTTTTTGTAATTATTGTAATTAAAATAAGCCATTAAAAAGCTCGGTACCTTCTTTAGTTGGCTGTGTTTCTGCATTACCAAGTTGATGATGTCACAGATAAGAGAGATCTTCCTTTGAGAGAAACCCCATTGAAGGAACTGCTGCTTGGTCAGTATGGGTTTATAGTGGAAGACATCTCGTAGTGCCTAGACAGACAAAATACACACATTTACAGTTGAATGGACTCCTGCAGGCTAGTAGAAAAGGCATAACATGAATATGTCAAAATCCACACTTCAGCCTAAAAGATAAATTAGACATCTGGAGGTGTTTGCAAATATGAAGAGGTTTGGGGAATATAGCTAAACAGTTGCCTAGGGAAGGTGTGCTTCGATAACTGCTAATGCAACATATGGCAACCACAAGAACCTCAGGCTCACATGGCAGAAGGCTTTAAATTTGAACATTGATAAGGACTCTTGGGCAAAGATCATTTCCTGTGCAGGCTGGTTTACAAGAGAAGTTCAAGTAACATTCACACTCTGTAAGTTACTTAACTCTTACTATTTTACAACTATCTATGTTCAGGAATTGGGTTTATTGGAAAATAATTTTTGTTAGAAATGTAAAAGGCATGAATCCTCCTTTATGCATGCAATGTGGGCCTGCCCTCCGTTTCTGCCTTTGTGGAGAGATAATCAGAACAACAGAGGAATGTTAGGTTTACAGGTGCCTGAAGCAATTCAGCTTTGCCTCTGAGGGAAAGATAATGTTTATTCAAGCTTTCCAGTTCAGCAATTACTTTATCCTTAACAGGCGTTATCTTAGCTGCTATAGGCATTCTCTGTAACCAGAAAAGCCGAATTAGACATAAATACCGGAGGTCGGTTAAGTTAATGACAGAGAATTTGCAATATGAGGTAATGACAGCAACTTGTGTAAAAGTAAAGAATTGCATTTTCTTGCCTGGAATCAGCTTTTCTTTTTCATAAAAGTAGAAAATATATCATACCATGTACTGCATGCAACAGTATTTGTGCACCAGAGACAACACAGCACCCTAAATTGGTGTGTGTATTACCTTGTAAAGAACATCTGTGAATCGGAGGTCAGTTTTGCCAGTCAGCTCTAGCCCAGCTGTCATTAGCTCCTCAGCAAAAAGTGGAGAGAAGCAGGTGAGGGTGAAGCTCACTATTGGCAGGAAAGCTGAAGGATCTCCTTTGGAAAGCCTTGTGGAGACATAAACAGCAACAAGCAAGGCTGAAAAAAACCCTTGCAACTTAGGAAACAATCTAAAATGCTGGTGTACAGAGTTTTTTTTTGTTCCTTAAGCGGTGTGCTTCAGCACATTTCATTTACGGAGGTTTAAATCAATACTGAAAGCAGAAAAATATTGCCCCTTTGATGAAGTAACCACTACTTGATGTGAAAAAAAACTGAATGTGTGGAAGCACAGGAAGAACAAACAATGTCTGTCAAAATAGCTACTTTTTATTATTTATATCAATATTTATACTAATATTCAAGTTCCTCTTTTTTTACATGGAAACAATCCCTTTAAACCTTAAAATGGCTTAGATGGAACACTATACCTTTGCCACCTTTAGTGTGCACCGATCTATGAATATGCAAATTAGTCCTCACCTCTTTTTCCACACACCCTCTATCACAAACATACCTGTTCACTTTAAACTCCACTCACACATTATAAACTACTCTTCTACACAATGGCAAGTTATAATATTGGAGTAAGTCTGCCATGCATCTCCATCTATCCTTCGTCTATACCCACCCTATCCTGTAGGTGTTCACAGAGGACTGGAGCACATCTCAGCTAAAATTTAGCAAAAGACAGGGTACACACTTGACAGGTCACCAGTTCACCTCAGGCCTAACACAAATAGACAAACAACCTTGCACACTCACACGCTCATCCACAGCCAATTAGGAACAGAATCACCACTTAACTCAGGGGTATCAAATCCTGGTCCTCGAGGGCCACCATCCTGCATCCTGTTCTAGATGTTTCCCTCTTTCAACACACCTGATTCAAACGATCAGCTCATCGTTAAGCTCTGCAGAAGCCTAATAATGATCCTGTTTATTTGAATCGGTGTGTCAGAAGAGGCAAACATTTAGAACATGCAGGATGGTGGCCCTCGAGGACCAGGATTTGATACCCCTGACCTAACTAGTCTGACTCACTGGATGTAGACTGCAAGTAGAAGTCTGCCATTGGTCACACATTTTATGCAGTTTTCTTCTCTCCTTCTGCTGTCTACATGCTACCAATTTCAAAGTCAACATTGCTACAGAACACAGGAAGAAATGACAACAACCTCCAAGCAGCAATCTGTGACGCTGAAAATTTTGCATAGGATTTGGATTGTGCAGTAAGACAGCCCTCCTAGTTTTCTCTCAGTGAATTATCCATTATATTGACAGTGCTCTCCTTCCTGCATGCTAATGCTCCACCAAAACAATTCCCCCCAGTATTATGCAGGAACAATGTCCCTCCATTGTACCATGCATGTAGTGACAATTTTCCAATAACATTAAAAAATGCCACTTGGGTGAGAGGAGCAGTCTGGTTATTTTTGACGTGTATCCACAGTCCACAATATAAAACAATTCAAAGTACTCACGGATTCGCACTTAGTGTTCATTTATTTCCACTCTCGTTCCACAATCCATGTCCATAACTGATGTAAATCCAAGACAACAAAAATTTGAAAGGGCATAACTCAGGATCAAAAATTATACGGTCAAAAAACATTTATCGTGACGCTCTTCAGAACAAAAGACGAACCCATACCACCTATGCACCCTCCCAAATATATAATTAGGTTCTCCATCCATAACCAAACATTGCTAAGATAAATTCAAAATAAGAGAAAAATAGTTTTCTTTCTTTAATACCCATAACATAATGTAATTTAGTCCATTCTTTACAGTCTGCTTAAATTAAATGTAAATAAAATTCACTGAAGACTAAACTTAGTAAGGACCATTTAAAAATGGCTTCTACAATGCATGTCTTTGAACTAGTGCCGAATATCCAAATATCTGAATATTCAGTCATTGTGGTGGTATCTGGATAATAATTTTGAGATCTTAATAGTCAGTAACACTATATAAGTTCATGATGTCAGACTGACGACTATGTAATTTGTTCTCATATACATCTGAGTGAACTACGTGTTCTTTGTTTTTCTTAATGCCAAAGCCCACAACAAACCAAACACACTGATATGCCTGGGTGTGTGGGTGTGCAACACTGAAATGTACATTGTCAAAGAATCTATATTCAAATTAAAACTAAATTAATGTGTTGTGCTCCTCATTTTTTAGTGCATTTGTTTATTATTGAGTATTTTATCTGACATACACTAAACCAAAAGTAAACACTCCCTACTAGGTCTCTGTGTCCTCATGAGAATGAATGACAAACTCCAGATTCTTGTAGAGTTAAGGTGAATGAGGACAAGCCTGGGTGCACAAGTAGTGGCTGTTGATTGTGGCACTGGAGCAATAGCAATGCCTTGTGGTCAACAGGCAACATTACAACAGGCAGTCCACCCAAAGCCGTGGTACATGTTTAACATCAGATAGCATTAAACATGTGCCACGTTTAAGCTACAGGCAGAGCCCAAATAAAACGTAAAATAAATTAGTACAGACTGCCTCTAACTACAGTTAAATCAACTTAAATGCTCCATTCAAAAATATGCAATTTTGATGTGTTATTTAAGCATACTATTTCATAAATCGTTCATCACTTCTTTTAACTGTGATGTTATATTAACTTAAATTAGCAACCCTACTGACATTCACTAGCCACAGCTGCTACTGGTGAACTATCAGGATGTCTTAAAAAGTCTTGTTTTTGTTAATGAATTGTACTGTCACTAATGTTGTTTCACAAAGTTAGCATTAGAATTTGTAATGGGTTTTAGCCTTTGTGTTCTCTTGCTTCCTGTCTGTTTGGTCTGCTGGAGGTCTCTTCTTGTTTAAAGGGAGTTCTTTCTCTCCATTTCTTTCACTTAAGATTTAAGCTTTAAGTTAGTCATTTATATGTAATTATGTTTTCACAGGAGTGATGTAGGTTTTTAATAATTCTTCAGTGAATTATAATTTAAAAGCAGCATTTTGTGTGTTCTGTGTTATCTGTCTAATATTCAGTAAATTTAATATTAGTTTGATGATCTGCATGGCATGTATGTATATATATCAACAACTGCAGTTAAACATTCGCGATAACTTGTGATCAGTCTTTTACATTGCCATGGAGGAATTTTGGCCCACTCTTCTCTGCAGAATAGTTTTAATTCAGTCACATTAGATAGTTTTTGATCATGAACTGTCCTTTCAAGGTTTTGCTACAGCATCTCAATTAGACTGAAGGCCGGACTTTGACTTGGCCACTCCAAAAACTTAATTTTGTTCTTTTTAAGCCACTCAGGGGTGGACTTGCTTGTGCTCTTTGGGTCATTGTCATGCTGCAGATCCCATTTGTGCTTGAGCTTTAGGTCACGAAGTGATAGGTGGATATTCTCCAGGAGGATTTTCTGACAGAGAGCAGAATTCATAGCTCCATTAGTTATGACAAGTCGCATTTTCGCCCAGTGACTTCCTTATTGTGGAATCATGTAGATGGACCTTAACTGAGGCCACTGAGGTCTGCAGATCTTTTGATGTTCGTCTGGGTTCTTTTGTGACCTCCTGGATTAAATATCGACACGCTCTTGGAGAAATGTTGGTTGCTGGTCCACTCCTGGGAAGGTTCACCACCATGTTTTCTCCATTTGTGGATAATGTCTTTCACTGTGGTTCTCTGTAGTCCCAGAGGTTTTGTAACCCACCAGATTGACAAATGTCAATGACTTTATTTCTCATCTGTTCTTGAATCTCTTTAGAACGTGGCATCATGTGCTGCTTTTGGCGACCCGTTAGCTACTTCACAATACCAGACAGGTTCTGTTTAGCGATGTTTAGATTCAACAAGCTTGGCAGTAATCATATGTGGGTGTGGCTGGTGAAGTTGAATCCAGTTACACACACACACACACACACACACATATATATATATATATGTGTGTGTGTGTAAATATACATAAATCACTCAGCTAAATATGTAATACTAGTAAATACTACTGACTACTTATATTAGCTATTAACTAATATTAACTTTATAAACTTGTTAGGTAAATTTGCAACGACGGTCTTATTTCTGTATTGGAAAACACTTTGTCTCAGAGGCTGTTGTTTTAAATGTACTGTATAAATTGCGGTAACTTGACTTTGTGTCCTTTGTGAGACTTGGTAGTTTAATGGCTTACCCATCGTAATCGACATATCCAGGGTACTTTATCACGCGAAGAAGAGCTTCGAGTTTCCGAAGACAGCCTTGGACATCACCCGTAGACAGCATTTCAACTGTACACAAGGGAGAGAGGGGCCACTTGCATTCAGCATCAGTTCTCATTGGTACTGTACTGTTGTCTAACCGCTACAGTTAGCTAAACCGCTCTGTTGTGGAAACACAAGTGAGATAGCCGCGAAATTAGCTATAATCCAAAACACTTCGCTAAAAAAGCTGATGTACTGTTACATATCAATAACCAATCACTCACCCTGTCAGCGGTATGGCAATAACTCAAAAAGATTTATTTGTGTTAACGCAAGGGTATTGTCTCTAACGATGACTTTCCACTTTGCTTTGGAGAGGTTTGTTTCTACCGGGTGATCAACAGCACAAATAGTGATTGGCTGATAGATCTATTACGTCATTGCGTGCGTTCAACGTACTGTAACGTAGTTGACGTCAATGACGTAGCCCAGACACGCACTGCCTTTTGTTTTTTTCTTCATGTTTAATAATCAATTTGTAAAAAGCAACGTGCATTAACACAAGAAATCGGTCAATTTCACAACTGACAGACGGACTAATGTAAGTGTCTACATTTTGTTTCAGCTTCAGTAATGAGCACGGAGTGTGTATAAAACAGGGAAGAAGGGGGAGGGGCGAAGGAGACAGGAGGAGGAGGCTCAAAACAGATGATTGTGTCAGGAACAGACTACGGTATGAAAGGATCCTCGTGAACCAAAGGAGCAACTACTGCGCTTGGCTTAATGAAATGACTTCACGACACGCGTAATAGCAGGGAACCCGCATTTCCAGCTGTCCTTGTGTGCAGGTCAGGTTGTCAGAGGAATCACAAAGTCAGGTTGGTAGCCCGGCTAACGGAGCTGTGTCGTAGTTACTAAGAAATTCTGCACCATGCTTATTAAAGAAAAGAGACATGTGTTCTTTTATATTATGACAAATCCAACCAGTTTGTGTCGTCACTGCCTTCGTCAACTTAAACTAGCTCGGTAAGCTAACTCGGGGATTTGTAGCAACAGATAGCGAGTGAAAGGCAACTGAACCTATGGCCTTCCTGTTTGATGCTGCTGAGATATGTGTGTCCAATGGTATTGAAGGGGAGGCGGGGCTACAGGTCTACCTACCTTGCTTGCTGGAACTTCCAACGTTGATGTTTACAACAGTGTAATGGATTTGTTTATGCAACACAGCTGACGCGAGACAGGCTGACCAGGCAGAGCATTAAAAAGGCTGTCTGCCGTGCTGCTGCTTTGTTTATTGGCACAAACTTGTAAGTCGACTGACCGGCGAAGCTAATTTTGAAGTTGTTTAGCACAGAGTTCTGACAATTCTTTGAGTGGAGGCTGTCATGAATGTGTCAGCAGGGAGGTATGCATAATGTATGTCAGTGGCTAGTATAGAGCAGAGGTCAATAAAAACGTTTTATTTTTTCACCTTTATTTTTGATGACCGACTAAATCCTCCACAACATAGATGATACCGAATTTCAGAAGAGATGATCTGCCATTCTTTAGCATCTCTTTGCTGAAGGAGTTGTGTTGCTCTACCTCTCTCTTGAGCCTGTTTTTTTTATTTAGTCTTTCTACAACATCTGTTTTTCATTGTGCATAAGAAAGGTGGTTAAAAGAGATGATACAGTTTTGCATAATGCCTGTGGCACAGAGGTGTACTTTATTGTGCTGTAAACTGTATAACATCAAGCACAATCATCAGGTTTTACTACGCTGCTGTCTGCCATGTAATTGTAAAGATTTTGCAGTCTTTACAATACATTGTTTAATACAGGAAAAGAGACATGATGAACTTGAACGTTTCCCACAGGTCACTTACCTCAGTCATACAGAAAAAAGGAAAGATCACAAATCTTCACCTACACATCTAATTCATTTTTGTATGACTGCTAAGATCATAGCAACAAGTGAACATCCTGAAATTGTATAGCTGAATTATCAATTTGTTTTTGGACTGTGTTACTGCTAATATACTGACAAATGTGAGCTGGTTAATGTATGTAAACACACAGCATGAGCAGTACTTTTGGTGTGAAGTATACATGAGAAAAAGGATGACAGGTACAGTCTACCTCTTATCTAGTCTGCCTTATCATCATGCATGTGGGTCAGTGGAAATACAGCATATTGCTATACTGAATATCATGAGTGCGACTTGCTTGAACTGTGTTTCCCTGCTGTGTACAGATGGGTCAGGCACTGTGGAGGCTGCCTCCCAGACAACAGCAGCAGCTGCAGGAAGAGCTAGCCGACCACCTAGCTGACCGAGGAGGAGGGGGAAGACGAGAGCAAGGTGCCAGATTTATTTATTTAACTTTTTGCATTTTTTGATTTTGTAGATTTCCTTTTAATTTCAGGCAAAATATGAGTTTAAGAACAGAAAGGAATAAAATGGTCTGGGTGTAATATGTAATCTTTCAACTCAAATCAGCACAGTGAGGGCCAGCTAAAATCATTCTACTTGAATGTGTATGAGCTTCATTTCAAAAGTTCCTGTTCATGTTCGAGGTAACATTACACACCTCTGATGTGTGGTAAAAATGCATTTAATTGTTGGACTACACTTCATAACATGACAGCTGATCTTAGTTGTGAAAATACAATCACTCTTAGTAACTCTTACCTTGAGTGCCAAGAGTATGGGTTACCTGTGCATCAGTTTATTGCCAAAAGGAATAATACTCAGGTTAATGAAGTGGGAAAAGAGTATGTTATGAGGAACACTAAACTTATCAGCCAAAACAATCAAACTGCTTAGAGGTGAAGCGCATAATATTGATCAAGCCATTATAATACAGTGTTGTGCTTGGAAACCTTGGGTCCTGACATTCATGTTGCTCTTACTTTAACACGTACCCAGTCACCTAACTCTCCAGGTCCTAGTGAAATTAAGTATCCTTGGGGTTTGCGGGAACAAGCCTGATCCACATAGGCTTCACAACCCAGAAAAGCCAAAGGATCTGCTGCCAACTTCCCAGTGCCAGGCACCACATGACACCCCCAGAGGTCCTTTGTCCATGGCCCAATGGGTCAGAGCTGTATTGACAGCATGAGGAGGACCTACATGGGGGTTTTAATGTTGTGGCTGGTTGATGTATGCCAACATTTGGCATGGGCTTGCTTTGCTCAGTTTTTGGTGTCATGGATTCCACAAGTTGTTAGAAACATTCCTGGCATTCTGCTCTGAGCTGACATGACTCATCACAGCATTTCTGCAGCTTAGTCAAGTGCACATTCATGCTGCCAGTCTCTCGCTCTTCCACGTTCCAAAGGTATTCTGCCGATGTCATGTTAATGAAACCAGTTTTGGATGACTTCTGCTCTGTAACATGGTGTGTTGGAAGAAACCATTAGAAGACTGTACATTCTGACCATAAAAAGATGTACATGGTCAGCAACAACACTGTGACAAACTGTGATATTCAACTACAATTGTCTGGTATTATGGGACACAAAGTGTGTCAAGAAGACATTACCCACACCATTACACCAACACAGCAGCTGCCTAGACTGTTGACACAAGACATTTTGGCTCTATGGATTCAGGCTGTTGATTCTGACGACTGACGCGTTACCTGCAGCTTCAGCAGAAATGAAGATTCATCAGACCAGGCTACGTTGTTGCATCTTCTGCTTCTGCTCACCATAGCTGTAAAGAGTGGTTATCTGAGTTATCATCACAGTTATTAAAAATCATTCAGATGTTTGAAGTGAGCATCAACTGAAGGCCCTGACCTCAGTCTGCTACAGCATTTGCATTGCACATCTGCACCATCATAAGCTGACTGGATAATTGTCACATAGTTGTCAGCTTGACAATGTAGGTGAACAGATATTCCTAAGAAAGGGCTTAGTTTAAAGGTATTACCGGTAATTTTATCAAATTTTTACAATTTACAAATAAAACTAAAAATTAATTCTATACGTGGAGAATATAGACACCAGTAGAACCATACCGTATGAAAAATATATAAACTGTACTGTAAGAATAAATTTGAGCCAGGGATTATAATACATCTTTGTAATGCATGTATTTATAAATTAAATGATAACAACTGTGCCTGGTCAGTCATTGGCCATAAACCTCCAGCTCTAATGTCAAGCTTAATAGCAGTGAGAGACAGATACAGTGAATGACTAAAAACGGAAATAACAATTTATTTTTTCCATTTCCAGGTGGTCCTCAGAGAAGAGCTCCACAGCACTGCTATGGCCCCGACATCTACCATCTGCTGAGAACACGCAGGGGAGGTATGAACACATAAACACAGGCTACACATGCTTGTCTAATTAGAAATTGGAGGCATTTCCTACTTGCAAAAGAATCCTTCATTCCTAACTGATTCACACATAGGATGATAAACTTCAACAGAAATAGATACACACTATAATCCAACTAGCTGTGGCGTTCGTCTGCCTCTATTTTGTTGCGGTGAGTCAAATTGGTTTCATGTCAGTTAGAACGTTTGGATTTGTATTGAACAGGTACTAAAGGGACCTGAGCCTCACACAAACCAAGAGTAGTCCAAGTAATCATTCTGTTAAATTTAAACCCAACTTGACACACAAAGTGGACAGTTACAAGTGGCCAAACATCCCCTGTATCATGTTATCTGTCTGTCTATACACTGAATAGGAACTAGCAGAGCTGTTCCACTGGTTGTTCAGTTTAGTAAATCAGTGAGCAGTTTTCCTCTGATCTTTCTCATCTCCTTGTTTTCTTCTTCCACAAGCAAAACCCCTTGAGCTCGTAGCAAACCCAAGCAAAGCTATAGTACCTGTTATGTAGTTTTCGCCTCATAGCAAGATGTCAATGGCATGTTCTCTATATATCAGCGTGGCTTTCCTCCTGCAGGCCAAGACTATGATTTTCCTCTGCTTCATATCTGTTGACCGTAGCATGAACACTGCCTTCCACCCAGTGTCTGCTGGGGACTGCGATGCAATCCTTTCTCTAGCCTACGAACTATGAAGCCATTGAATCTTTACTTGCAACGTGCAGGTCTTTAGGATACACGTAGCTATCAAATACCATTTCTTCTCCTTTTGAGACTTTATTTTTTTGCTAGCATTTCTCCACAGTTTGCACAAAGGCATCACTATTCTGCTCTTTTAAACATCTTAGGGTTGGTCCAATGAAAGCTCCCTGTCATCTACCATAAATAAATGACTGATTTGATGTGGTGCACGATGGAAAGTGGTGACGAGAGAAATGCAACAGAAGGCTTCAAAAGCAAAAGTACCATATGCAGATCCTAGTAGCAATACATTAGACATCCCATGTTACACTGAGTTAAGGACTGCATCTAGTTTTCATTTTGCTAATCTAAGCAAAGTGTGAAGTGTGTAAGTGTATTAAACTAAATCAAAACTTTTTGCTTTCTGTGTTTGTGTCTCCCTCTTGTTTTGGTGGCTGTAGGTAAAGAGCAACATGGTTTTATAGATTTGGAGATGCTGCCACCTGAATTAGGTATTACCATACTGTCGTACCTGAATGCTACTGATCTGTGCCTGGCCGGCTGTGTGTGGCAGGACCTAGGAAATGATGAATATTTATGGCAGGGGTAAGCTCTTTTTTCTGCCAACTTTTTGTGATGATTAGAGTGAATTTTTTCATCATGAGAATAGAGTAAAATTGTGTTTTATTCTTTTTTAAAAATTTGCTTCAGTTCTGTAACCAATGTGTGCTAATTCATCAGGTTATGCAAGTCCACATGGGGACACTGTTCCATCTACAACAGAAGACTACCTGCTGGTTTCTCATATAGAAGACTATATCTACAGCTAGATGAAGGCAGCCTGACATTCAATGCTAACCCACAGGAGGTAACAAATGCCTACACGCCCAAGATCTTTAGCCTTACATGTGCACACCATCTCAGAGTTTCTGTAGTGTGTGTGTTGAATTGACATTTTGACTGATGATAACATCATTTTGTCAACAGTCTTCTACCTCAACATCAAAACATGTGTGTGTGTCTGCATATGTTGATAAATTAAGATGTACATACACTCCATATACAGTATACAACAGATGTGAGCACACCCCAGTGCAAGATCACTGGAAATTCAAATGGGTCAACACTGGATCCCCTCTAAATAAGTGTGTGTGTGTGTGTGTGTGTGTGTGTGTGTGTGTGTGTGTGTGTGTGTGTGTGTGTGTGTGTGTGTGTGTGTGTGTGTGTGTGTGTGTGTGTGTGTGTGTGTGCGCGTGCGTGTGTGTGTGTGTGCGTGTGTGTGTGTCTGTTTGTGTGTGTGTGTGTGTGTCTGTGTGTGTTTGTGTGTGTATGTTGCTCTAGGGTATCAGTTATTTCATGTCTAAAGGTATACTGGTGGATCATCCAACCGAGCTGGCTAAGTTCATTTTCTACACGAGACGTCTCAACTGGAAGATGCTGAGAATTTACCTGGATGAAAGGTTAGCATATTAACACAAAGACATACAAACCTAAGAGCCACAGCAAAGAAAGTTGACATTTTTATTTTGAAAGACTAAAATCATGGCCTTAACATCAATTATGTAACCTAAGTCCTGTTGTGAGAGGTCTAATTATAGATATCACAGTTTATTTACTGCATCTACTATAAGATTAAATACACATTTAGTGGCACCTTTCAAATATATATTCAGCAACCTTAAGGAACTGTTTAAAAATTTCAAAGTATTTCTTCTGTTCTGCCATTTAGTCTGTATTTGTTCATGTGTGTCTAGGCGGGATGTCTTGGACGAGCTGGTGACTCTCCATAACTTCAGTAACCAGTTCCTCCCGAATGCACTGCGGGATTTCTTCAGACACATCCACGCCCCAGAGGAGAGAGGAGAGTATCTGGAAACCCTCATCACTAAGTTCAGCAACAGGTTTTGCACCTGTAACCCTGGCCTTGTCCGAGAGCTGGGCCTCAGTCCTGGTCAGTACTTCGACACACATATCTACACTAAACTGAACACATGCAGGTTTTTGTATTTGATGTGGGCCTAAAACTTAACCATAGCCCTGTTTTACTGGTACAAGCCCAGTCTGTCCCGACTGAAATTTCATGATAAATACTAAGGATGTTACTTGCTCCTTGTTTGTGATTGTGTTACTAACTGATAATCATTTAGGTCAAGTAAGTTTTATTTATCTTGCCCATAATCTCAAATCACAAATTTGCCTCAGAGTGCTTTACAGTATACACAGCAAAACCACAAACAGAGATGCAGAAGATGTTTTTTTGCACAAACCATACCAAAGTAGCATGTTGGATGCCATGTCTGCTCAGAGGGCATTGTTGCAAAGAGCATATTTTGGAGCAATTTGTCTGATGTCCACATCAGAGAGCTGCTAACCACCTAACAAAGTCATCACAGCTACAACTGCACGATAATATTAAAAAAACTGTCATTGTGATGTTTTGTTTTTCTGCAATGTATATTGCAATATGAAAAAGCAACAAAAAGCAACAGTGAATCTATTATGGCAATAGCTTACCAGGTGCAGTCTGTGGCCAGAGCTTTGCAGCCTGGTCCGCTTGTTCAGGGCAGCAGCCTTCACCATGTTCATCTCTTAGTCTGTTATACAGACTTGACGTATCTCAGTGAGGCCCCAAACAGCCATCCTCACTGCCATGCTCTCACTTGTATGATCATCCAGGAAAAACATGAACTGAACATACACCAATCAGCCACAACATTATGACCACTGACAGATGAAGTGAATATCATATTGGTACTATGTGATGTTCTGCCGGAAAACTTTGGATTTTAACATTGGTGTTAATGAGACTTAGACACCCAAATAAACATTGTCTGAGAACAAGCACACTTCCTCATGCAAATGACAACCCCAAATTGCCATTTGGGAATTGCAATTTGGTGGGGTGCATTTCCCTGTGTGGCCTACCCCCACAGGAAAGTCCCACCACATGACATAAACATCAATCAATCGGGGACATCTTGAGGAACATGACAATGGCCCAAGATGTTGATTTGACCTCCAAACTTCAAATCAAATCAAATCAAACTTTATTTATATAGCACTTTTCATACAATAAAATGCAACCCAAAGTGCTTTACAATGTTAAAAACATTAAAAACAAGCACCCAACCCTCCCTCCATATATACACACAACTGTGGAAACACACACACACATATGCACGCCAACACACACACCCATACATGCACACACACACACACCCACACACACTCTCAGCACTGACTATAGGGAGACATGGCATGGCACTGAGGATCATGGAAAAACGCCTACACTGGGGTCCTCCACACCGGGAGGAGCCATAGGCCATGACCACTGGGGGCGGCACATGGACACCCCGACCCTGACAGACAGGGGGACCCCCACACCAAGGTGAGGAGCCCCCCAACCAGCCGGGCCAAAGAGACCCGCGGACAGAACCCCCAGCAGCAGGCCAGACACAGCCCCCAGTGTGGAGGACACCCCTGAGGAAACACTGGAGTTAAAAACTAAAAGTTTTAAACTTTAAGAGAGAATGAAAGATGTCAAACATAAGTAAAAGGGTTAAAACAGTAAAATACATAAAGTAATAAATAGAAAATAATAAGAACATGAAAAATGGTAAAAGTCAGTTAAAAGCCTGATTAAAAAGGTGAGTTTTAACCTTCTTTTAAAAACATCAACAGTCCTTGCAGTCCTGAGGTTCTCTGGCAGGCTGTTCCACAGCCGGGGGCCATAATGGCTAAATGCCGCCGCGCCGTGAGTCTTTGTTCTGGCTTGTGGAATAGTTAAAAGGCCACTGCCGGAGGACCTCAGGGTTCGCGAGGGTTGATACATTAAAAGCAGATCAGACAAATAAGAAGGCGCAAGGCCATGAAGACATTTAAAAACTAAATAATAAAATAAAAGAACCTTAAAATCGATCCTGAAGCGGATGGGGAGCCAATGCAGCGACGTAATGTGTTCCTGCCCTCTGGTCTTCGTCAGCACGCGAGCGGCTGAGTTTTGCAATAATTGTAGATTTAAAATACACTTTTTGGGAAGACCAGAGAGCAGGGCATTACAATACACTGGAGAGACTGCTCTCCATCATGGACAACCCTGCTCACCCACTTCACCGGACTGTAGATGGGCAAAGGAGCTCCTTCTCCAACAGACTCTTACAGCTGCGCTGTCACAGTGAGCGCTTCAAGAACACATTCATACCATTCTCTATACAGCTGTACAATAACTCCCCACTCTGTGACAGATAACTCACATTTATGTCAAAGCCACTGTGTAAACTGGCACTGCACTATAGTCACTTGTTACATGTTGTATATATTGTAAATTTCTAAATTTCCATATTGCTAAATATTACTTCAGATTGCTTATTTTTATTTTATATTACTTTTTTGTAATGTGTAGTAGATAGTACCTATTCTATTTTATTATTATGTTTATTATTATTATTATTATTATTATTATTATTATACTATTATTATTATTACTACTATTATTATTTTTATCTTTATTATTATTTTTACCTTTATACTGATTACTTAATAACTTTATTTTATATCTTACTTGTGCTGTCCTTTTCCTCTTATCACTGTCCTGAGCTACTGTGACAACAAAATTTCCCTTGTGGATGAATAAAGTCTGTCTAAGTCTAAGTCTAAGTCAATAATCTAAACGAGAAGGGATAAAAGCATGCATTAGCACCTCCGTGCTGGCCTGAGAGAGAAACGGGCGGACTCTGGCTATGTTCTTAAGATGGTAAAAACCGATCTTTGTTATATTTTTAATATGTGGAATAAAATTCAGCTCAGAGTCAAAAATCACGCCCAGGTTTTTTACAGATTTCGCTGGTTTAAAATTTTGTAATTTAGATAAAAGTTTCTCTCTCTGGCCTTCAGGACCTATAACTAAAACCTCAGTTTTGTCCTGGTTGAGCTGTAGGAAGTTCGCTGCCATCCATGACTATCTAAAATACATTTTAAATGGGTATCTACTGGCCCTGTGTCATCAGGAGACACGGCAATGTACAGCTGTGTGTCATCAGCGTAGCTATGGAAACTGATGCCGTGTCTCCTGATGACGTCCCCAAGGGGTAGCATATAAAGATTGAAGAGTATGGGACCGAAAATTGACCCTTGGGGAACCCCACACCTAATTCCATGGATTCCTGAGGAACATGTATCCATACTTACGTAAAAACATCGGTCTGTGAGGTAAGAATTGAACCAGTTAAAAACAGTACCAGAGAGGCCGACCAGGTGTCTAAGTCTGTTTAGTAAAATGTGATGGTCTACTGTATCAAAAGCAGCGCTTAGATCCAGTAGAACCAACACTGTTAGTTTTTTATTGTCTAAATTCCACCTGAGGTCATTTAAAATCTTTAAAAGTGCTGTCTCTGTACTGTGGTTCATCCTAAAACCCGACTGATGTCTTTCTAAAATGTTAGTTCTATTTAAAGAGTCATTGACTTGGTTAAAAGCCAGTTTCTCTAAAATTTTACTTAAAAACGGTAAGTTGGATACAGGTCGATAGTTATTAAAATCATTAGGATCTAAATTGCTCTTCTTCAGAATGGGCCTCACCACCGCCATTTTAAAGGCAGTGGGGAAGACGCCCATCTGAAGAGAGCAATTCATTATGTTTAAAAACTGTTCCTCAAAGAATCCATAAAATGATTTTAAAAGTGATGTGGGAATTGGGTCTAAAAGGCAGGTTGTTGGATTTACTTGGGAGAAAACTCGACCAAGTGTCCTCGCATCAACTAGGGCAAAACTCTCCAGCGTTTCCTCAGGCAAGGACAGCAGATCAGATGTGTCAACAGGTAAAACTTGTTGGGTTAAAAGGCTGGATCTGATGTCCTTGATTTTGGTTCTGAAGTGGTCTGCAAAATTTTGACAAAGAGTGTCAGTTGGTGCCTTAAAAGCTTTATTAAAATTAGTGCCTGTTAAAACGTTAAAAGTGGAGAAGAAGAACTGGGGGTTGTTTTTATGATCTGTGATGAGTTGTGCGAAATGGGAAATTCTTTCCTGCTTGCCCACTGACTTCCTACAGCCCACTGTGATCAAGCATCAACAGGATGCAGTGGAACAGGTTGGATTGACAGAGGCTCCACTGCACAAGCCAGAGTACCCAAAGGATCCACTGCCAATGTCCTGGTTCCAGACCCCATAGGACACCCTGAGAGGTCCTCTGGTCCTTGCCCATGAGCATTTTGGACCACATAAGAGAGAATATTAGGCAGGTGGTCATAATGTTAGGCCTGATTGGTGTATGTGGAGCACTTGAAGCCTGAGAAAGCCTAGCATTCCTTTTATTACAACAAGCTCTTTAAAGCATTGTCATGTCATGCTAGGATAACATACAAGGGTACTTTAAAAGTTCTTAGCCTCACTTGGAAACAAGGGGTGCAACTTCCGTTGTAGGGTTTAACTGTATATACTATGTACCCTAATATCAGTGTCCACAAAAGCTCAAATGTTTATCGTTATTTCTTTGCAGATGAGGCCTCTTGAGAATCGGTAAATGAAAGGGAAACCAAAACATGGAAAAGAAAGAACAGTCACACATCTATCATTTATGACCATGTGATGACGATGACCCACATCCCGTCGGGTTGTTGTCGATGCTGTCCTTGCACCGCTTAATTAAAATTAGCAACCCCCTTCTTTATGGTTGAATAGCAAGGGGAGTCCTCACCAAGTGTATTGACCATGTCTTGATGAATTTCTTTGGGGGTCATTCCCTTTTTACACAAATACTAGATCACAGCTTTGGCTTCTTCCTTCACTTTTTGGTTTTCCTCTCACCTACTGATTTTTAAAGGTCATCGCCTGCAAAGAAATGACGACAAACATTACGCTTTTGTGCATCATGATGTGTGGCTTTATAGTGTACAGCTGTACTCCAAATTGGGAGTTGCACCCCTTATTTCTGAGTGAGGTCAAGAACTTTTTGAAGCACCCTCGTAGCTCATCAGGTCTGGCTGGTGCTGCTGTCAATAAAGCAAAGGGGAGTAAACAAATACTGAGGCTCTGAGATTCATGGACATTGGTCACAGATTCTGCTTTTCACTCTAATTGCAAAGTAATAACATCATTACTGATTTAATGTATTATATTCTAAAATATATATTGTCTGTTTTCCTTGCATTTTCATCCTGCAGTTCTTTGTTTCTTATGAGCTAAAAGATGCACAGATGCAAATTATCTGTGATGAGCTAAAATCATCCAGTTGTGGCCATATGATCTGATGGTGGTGCTCAAGGGAAGCTCATGGATTATCCCAACTAAAAGAAATATGCTTTATCCTCTGGAGAACATAAAAACGTTCAGTGAATCATGGGATAGTGTGATGGGATTTTAATGTTCTAGTGTGCAGATTGAATTTTTAATGATGATAATGATGATACAAGAAATATTCAGAACCGTCCTCTGTGGACTAATCTGTCCTGCTCCATCAACCTTCTTAAACCCTGCAGCTAAAAGGACACAAATTGTGGTAACAGTAGGAGAGATGTTGAAGATACTCCACTTCTCAACCTTTTTCCCCGCTGCAAGATGAGGGCAAAACCATCAAAGCTTTATTGTCAAGTAATCCCTGGCTTCAGTGTTGTCAATGGGCCGTGCATCTACCAGCTGAGGGTTTTGTTAATGTCAGCAGACCATAGAGAAAACCAATCCCTCACTCTGTTACTGTTAACTCCTTGGACCTACTGGTATGATTAGCAGTAGCAGCAGGATTAGTGTAATGGTTTTCAGCCCAGGGCTATAGAGGGATGAATGGCTGCTTTTCTGAAGTCAGCCTCTTAAATTCACTGCTACTTTGTCAGTCCATTCCCTCTTGAAAGTACTTTGTTCATCATTGGAGAACAGTTACAAGCTTATTTGTTGTGCACTACACATTAATAAGTCTTTCTCATCATATTTAGGTATGATTTACACAGAAGATGTAGAAGTCTTTCCTTCAGTACACAAGTTTCTTTGATCACAGTTTGCTGTCGTCTCTTTGCAGATGCTGTGTATGTGCTGTGCTACAGTCTGATCCTACTGTCCATCGACCTCACCAGCCCGCACGTGAAAAACAAAATGTCGAAGAGGGAGTTTATCAGGAACACTCGCAGAGCAGCACATAATGTTTCGGATGACTTCGTAGGCCACCTCTATGATAACATATACCTGATTGGCCACGTGGCTGCATAGCTCCACCTACCAGCTGTCCATGCTGCACTGAAGAATAGGAATTGGTGATTGAGTTCCTACACATGTCTGGAAAGTATGGAACATTGCAGAAATGGATTTTAACTATTTTCGCATCCTACAAGGAAAATAACAAGTAAATCTTTCTAGAGAGATTAGAAAAACTAATAAAATTTGCCACTCCACTGTGAGAAAGACTGTGCTACCAAATATTAGTAATTTTATCAGAATTTAATCAAAGGTGTGAAACATCCGGAATGTCTTTCAAACCAAGTCACTGCAGACAAAAAGACAAGCTCTGACACTGCACTGATGGATAGGGACTACTGACCGGTGGACAAAGGAGGACGACGAGGAGGAGCGCTACCCTCAACCTGTTTCTGATGACAGGATCTTTATGCTGATTTCCTGTTGGCCAGGAGATGCTTGTCATACATCAGCAGGACAAAGTCTGGCCCATTCTTGTTGGCAGTGACACAGGACAGTAAAATGAGGCTAACACAAGGTCACTCTTTAATGTCATGAGTATAAAGATGCAACTTTAGAAATATTCTTTCAGTCAGCTTAACTTGATACATTACCTGGTCGTAACCGGTGACGTGGTTTTCTGTCAGTCAGATCAGTTTGGGAGTGAATGGAAGAAAACAACACATTGGGCTTCATGCAAAACCATTTTCACATCCACCCATCCATTATCTATACACCACTTTATCCTCTGTAGGGTCAAGGCAGGGGACACCCCGCACAGACCACCAGTGTATCACAGGGCCACACAGAGAAACGGACAACCAAACACACTCCCATTCACACCTACAGACAATTTAGAATCACCAGTTCACCTCAGTATGTCTTTGGACTGTGGAAGGAAACCAGGGAACCTGGTGAAAACCCATGCAAGCACAGAGAGAACATCAAGCTCCACACAGAAAGATCCCAGGCGAAGATTCTAACCCTAATTTTTTAATTTATTTTTTGCTCTTTTTTCCCCCTCATATTCATAAATTACACATTTCAGCCAGATCGATTGTCACTTGTTCACAAAGGAGATAGTAGTTCACAAGATCTGATTGTATCATGTCCACAGCTTTGCCACATAAGGCTGCCAGCTCTGCTCTGTTTGTGGGGAGGGTTTATTCACAGTAGAAGAATTTCATACTACAGAGTCCTTATCAGTAATGACACAAAAACATAGAAACACACTGCCTAAAAGCTGTGAGGCATTTTTTTAATAAGCAATGAACTATGTAAGCTCATTAAAGTGCTCCAAGTGATTTAGTCAGACTAAAAACCAATTTGTTCATATGAATGGTTCTTGCATGAAACCCACTGTCTTGATTGGCATACTGTGAAATTATTTAACACACATGTAAATCCTAAAAACTGCTTGAATTAAAATGAGATGTTTTATTGCTAGATGGGCACTTGGAGAGCACAGACCTCCGCTAAGGCCAATGCTGTATATTATGACTGTAACAAAAGTGTTTTGGGCCTAAGACCTACCTTTAATAGGTTCTTCCTTTTACCACGCGCCACGTCTTCATAAAGTTTAATGAAGTTCTTTCTGGTTTTACTGACAGACAAACAAACAGCAAGGTAAAAAAAAATCAAAGGTCATACAGGTTAAAGCAAAGTGAAAAACGCATGTAGAATTAGCAATTAGCTAAGTTTAATTGAAAATCAACACGTGAAAAGAGTTTCCTCTGTATGACTTGAGGGAAGTGTATCGTGACACTCAGTGACAGTGACAGAGATGGACCTGACTCAAAATCTGCCATAATTAGCAAGGAAATGGCTCAAAGACAGAAAATGTTAAGTGAAGAAATGAATGTAAAGCAATGGAAGGACACAACCGTTGATGACAGTGTGGCATCTGAGGTTCATGAAGCTCTTATGTTTTGTTGATAATATTGCCATTTGTCATATTTTTGCACAATACACATTTATCTAATTTACTACAGGTTTAGTTTTAGTTCCTGGGGTGATAGGCTTCCACTCCACTCCAGTGATGTAACTTTTGCTGCCTTGACATAACAGCATTATCCGTCATTTTTAATTAGATGTGGATTTTTATGATAACTAATACCATAACCGCAGCAGATGCTATTTGTACGTAGTGTCATCCTTCCAAAATGAATGAGAAGAGATTCTTGTGTATTTTAGACACCAAACCTCAAGTTTCATTCCGCTTTCCATTCATGCTAACAGAGCACATCTTGGAAAAAGGAGCAGTTATTCTGTTTTAACAGCGTACTTAGCAGTGTGGTAAAGTAATCAGTGAAATATATGCAAAATGTAAAATGTGTGGATGTCTGAGCTGTTTTTAATGGAATTTTGAATGACTGGAAGCCTATTACACCTGGAGGACAACACTACAGTAGAAACAATGTGTACATAAGGTATAGGCATTGCAGCAGTAGACGGTTTTAAAAGGCAAGCTGGAGAAATGGAAGTCTAGTACACAAGCTTAAGTCAGGATGTGTTGATGACGTCAAACATGAGAGATTTCCAGCTGTTGCTTTTAAACAGTAAACCAGTCTAAATGATGCCCACCTGGCTTGAGTGAAGCATGACAGTAACTCTGCTAGTAGCTTCTACCGACGAGTGCCAGCAGCTAGCATGTAGCCGCAGCTAACAGTGAAGTATCACGGTGCACACTGAATGTAACCATAGAAAGACAAGGTGACACGGTGAAGCTGTTTTGCATTTAAACTTTTTTTGCTATAGTGTGCTGTAATACAACCAACATTTATTTATTGTTTTTACTGTTTTCTGTCCAAGTAAATCTCTTAATTAGATTGTAAATCTGAACACAGCTGCAGTCATTTTATTGAAGGTTTATTACTGTTGATTTAGAACTATGACTTCAATGTTTACCTTAAATTATGAACTAAATTCTCTTTCTGTTGTATGATTTTTTCTTTCTTTCTGGTTACTAGAAGTCTATGACAAGCAAAATGCACTAAGAAATTGTATTTGACTTATTAAATCTGGCCTTGATTTTAGTGACATGTTTCAACCATTTGTCATTATATCAACAGTTACTTATTAAATGAAGTAAGCTGGAAATATGAGAATAAATGTAAGTTCAAGGAAAACCTTACACATAAATGCAAAGTAAATTGTAATCATTTCATTAAAGATGAGTTAGATGTGGTGATTTAGTGCCCACATGTTCCATTGAAACAGGTCAAAGAGCAGGGTATGGTCCGGTTCAGCTTAGTTTTGCATAACCAGACCAATCTTGACAATGCTTTGACAGTGCTAAAGAATGGTCTGGCTGCACCTCACTATCTTCCTGACCTATGAGGAAGAGCTGCTCTGGCTTGTTTGTATTTCCTTAAACTAATCACAGTCATCGTACAAAAGCCCAGGATGCAGTGATGGTGCCCCTCCAATAGAGTGGCAGAGGAATTCTTCGAGGGGAACATGTGCACCCAGGGAGAAGAGTCGTGTAAATAAAGGAATTTTGAAAATGATGATTTGCAGATAGTGGAGGGGAGGAAAAAAAGACATATAAAGTGCAGAAATGGAGGACTTACGCTAGAAGTGGACATCCAGTGAATTAGACTAGATTTTGGTTATGGTAAGGATTGGGAAAGGTAAGGTTATGGTTGAGTAATCTTTAGATCAAGGTTTGGGAAGGTTAGGTCTCGGCTAAGGAAGGGTTATGTTTGCATTAAGGTTGGGATAAATCTCCATTAAATGAATCCAAGTCAATGCAATGTACTCTGAAGTGATGGAAGCACAACTGTGTGTGTTGAGGTTAAAGTAAGGGTTTGGAGTTAGGCATTTAGTTGTGATGGTAAAGGTTAGAGGGGATAAGGAATGCATAAAGTGAATGAAGGTCCTCGGGAAATAGAAGCATTTGTGTGTGTTTGTGTGTGTGTGTGTGTGTGTGTGTGTGTGTGTTTGTGTGTGTGTGTGTGTGTGTGTGTGTGTTAGAGTGTACATGTTTGAGATCAAACAGGCAAGAGAGTAAATCCTCTCCAGACACAATATGACCTTTGACATTTGACCTGTGTGTGTGTGTGTGTGAATGGCCTATCCCTGGGTGGTGTTTGTTTTATGTACTGCAAATGAAAAGAGAGCAGAGGGCAGAGATATGTGACCTATCCATACACCCATGTATACAAACAGACTGCTGTGTAGGTCTCACCATATACCTGCCAATCTAGCAGAATGGACTCGCTGAAGGAAAGGAATAGTGTCTTAAATATATGTACATGTGTATAATATATGCATGTATAGTGCTGTGGGTTGTTGGAGAAAAAAAGGCGCCATGCACCCAACCAGCTCACTCTCTGCTGCTGATGATGTTGACCCAAGTTGAGTCTCAGGAGGAAGAGGAGGATGATGATGATGATGAAGGTCATGGTGTTTATTTAGTCCATCTCAGACCTGTGGGCCCTGGTCGTCGGCCTCTGGTGGCGTCCGAGTCCAGAGAGCCTCACTTAAGCCTGATGGAAATGATGGATGGCCTCCTGAGCCCCAGAGCCTCTGCACTTTATCAGCAGGAGCAGCCCCTGCTGCTGACACTGCAAACCCCCCCCCCCAACACACACACACACACACACACACACACACACACACACACTTACTCAACTTTACTTATAACTACTACTTGCCTACCCCTAAACCCAATCTAAACCTAACTTTATAATGTATTCACCATAAATGTTTAGAATTTAGGTCACAGCAACTTCCTTGCTTTTTTTTATCTGTTAAGTCCCCATAATAAGACTATGTAAATAGTTGTAGGTGCCTACAACATGAGTAATACCCACACACACACACACACACACACACACACAGCAGCTCTCCAAGTAACACACCCCATTGACGCTACAAGTACTGCTGCTACTGTTAATACGGTTACTATCCATTACCTGTTACTGCCTCCATTATTTTTAATGCATACATGAACAGTTTTATTACTACATATTATATTATATCTGTTTCTTTACACAAAGCCAGGGAAGAATTATTATTATTTTTGGTTTAATGATTTTTTTAAAAGTGAATTACAGTTTTTAAAAATTGTGACCCAATTTCTCAGTACTCCGATTACCTTTTAAAAACTTGTCACACACACAGCACAACAGCTGTCCACTGCTTTATTATACAATACATTCACATTTTTCTAATTCATTGTTTTTTCTGTTAAACTCACCCACCAGCATGTTCACACAGTATCCTAAAAATTATCTAAAAAGCCACAAAATGGCTGTAAATTCGGTTCATCCTGCTACATCTACAATTGGAGAGAAATAAGTCATGATTTCCATTTTAGCAGAGCTATTCTGCAAAAGGACAAAATTAGTCTCTTCTTTTCTTTTCTTGTAATTAAACGAGGATCCAGGCGCACACGGAGAGACTCCACAGACGGTCGTCAGCCCCACAGAGAACTTATTTTCCTCACGGAGGTGGAAAGCTTCAGACCACCTTGGACACAGTGAGGCTGGATGCCTGGACATAGGCGCTGAAAACGGCAAGGAAGGGAGTGCGAAAGGTATGATATGGATAAGACCTACAGTCAAATGTAGAAGACAGAGGCGTCTGTGTTTATCCTGTACATGTATATGTAGTGAATCTGCACAATTAGTTTTGTATGGAAGATACCACAATCCATGCATGAAGAGATGCCCTGTCATGTTTAAAATTGTGACTCATGCAACAGAAAAAGAAATGCTACACCGAAAACAGCTGTAAAACATACTGTAACCCTACCAAGGGTTCTGGTGGCTTTGGTGCATTTTGGGTGCAGGGTTAACTGTTGTACTGAGCTGCACATCAGTAAAGAGAAGTGTTTTTAATGGGAACTTAGTACAAAATGAATAAAAAAATTACTGAAATTAAAAAACAGAAGTCAAGTGCACACAGAAAACATCTGCAGTAATACATTGTTAATGCTATATTTTTATAACTCATTTTTTTTATGTAGCTGTTGCTTAAATTTCAAAGGAGATCCCAGAGTTTACAAACATATTATATTATATTATATTATATTATATTATATTATATTATATTATATTATATTGATTAAGTGGCCCTTTGGAAGCAGACATTCTGGATACAGCACCCAGACGTGTATAAAATTCACAATAGAATGTTTCTGTTTGATGGCTTGATACAGTCATAGAAATTGTAAATGAATAGCTGTGAAAAACCTAAAGAGATATAAAAGGCAAAATTCTTTCCCTCAGATTTTTAATTTGCTACTCTAAATCCCTGTCTGTCTGTTCAAGGGATTCATTTTGAATTGGTTTCTAGTCATTCAAGGTGAAAGTTTTACAAAATCCAACTTTGCAGTAAAGCCTGAGGTGCCGTAGCCGTGGTGCCACAGCCGATGTCACGTACTGGGAAATGGATGTTATGATGTGACTCCTACACAAGCCTCCGGCAGACGCTGAAAGTGGCCCAGTAAAATGCAGTGTCTAAACGAAAAGTCTCAGCCACATGAAGAGGAGATGAAGAATCAATAAAAGCTCAAATGAAAAACAGAGGATTAAGACTGAGAACAACAGAGAGGACATTAACCCATATCCAATGACATGAGAGAGAGAAAGGGAGATGCTAAATTAGAATTTAAAAAAAACCAAGAGAAAACAGAGGATTTAAAGAGAGAGTGGAAGAAAAAAATGTGAAAGAAAAGTAGGATTAACTGATATTACATTGCTGCCCGCTGAGAGCCAGAAATGACTGGTGGCTATTTTCTAAATGAACAGAAAGGTCAGCAGATGTTCACCGTGCTTGTGTTTTTAAAGATGAAGAACACGAATCCATTCAGACATATGAAAAAATTAGTACACTTTGCTGTGAATGAGCTAAAGTTGTTCATTTCCAGCTTAAAAAAGAATGTAAGCTCAACATCTTTACAAGTATTGAAGTGATTTATAAGCATGCAGCGCAATTATGAAAACAGACTATTAAAGTAAGTCATAAGGTACTGATTAAAACACACAACACACAGCAGCCACAGACACACACACACTGAGGACAGAGAATGGGATAATGCTAATGATAACATGCACATTGTTATGCATTTAACAAAATTTACAACACACAATATTATAATGGAGATATAAAAGCAGCACATGCATAAAAACACACAAGGGCTGACAAAATAAAAGCAGTGCAACAATAAGAAATACACCAACACTAGGACAGTAAGGCAAGTTCACAGAACAGAAGCCAAAGCAAACACAGTGGTATTAATAATAATATAATATGGATAGCATACTTATTAACATTGTGAAAGCAATAAGGGTTGTACATGGGAGCCTAGTGTGATGATAATGACAAGTCGAAGATAAAGAAGAGTTATTTCAAACAATGAGGACTTAACAAAGAACCCCCTCCACAGAAATCATGTGCAAATGAACCCAACTTGGTTTAATAACAGAAATTCTACTCTCTGGTTCTCCTTGAACTTGTCATGCGTGGCCAAATCTAAGCTTCAAATTGGGACATTTCTTCAAAATCTCTTTGATCTACCTTTTGCACCAGATCCTGTAAAAACAGAGACCTATGCTGGAGTTCAGGTGACTACATTTGCATGCATAACACAGGAATTTCTTCCATCCATGTTTAATATTCTAAAAGTCACAACAAGTCAGAAAAATCTCATTTAAAGCACAACTATGTCACTTTTGAATTAGGAATTACACTTTTGTCTTCATGAGTAACAAAATACACGTTGCGTTAGCCAACCTCGGACAGCAGTGCATGTGTTTTAGGCTGAGCATTTACCTTTTCCTGTTGTTTAGCAACAGTCCCATGGTGTCACTGTAAAGTGGCCAGATAGCTTGAAAGCGCGGCTATGCAAATAAAGAAAAAACTCTACGGACAGGATCACCGGCATGCTCACATAAAGATTTCTCATACTGCCAACTGATAAATGATTTCTAGACACTGAATTGGACTGAAATATCCCACGTTATAATAGTCAAACGGGCCTTTTTTGTCTTTGCAAGTCAAACTCACAATGAAATAATATAAATCCCAGTATAAAATTCCAGGTTGGGTTCGAAGGCTTTAAACACACCTTTGGCCTCTTAACTGCTGTTTCTGTCACTGCGAGCTAAATCACAGCTAAAGCCCTCGAAACAGAGCCATCAAGACCACAGAAACCACCTCCTCCAAACACAGGAGGATTTACACCATTTCTGCTTTCTGTCTGTCGGCCTGCTGCTCTTGTTTCTCTCTCAGTCATCCTGCAGCCCTCCTGTCAGCCGTCTGCAGGGCAGAGCTTTTACGGCACATGCTGTCTAATAAATTTGATTTTATTATGGGATCATTTTAGATTTCTTATATTATACTGTCATTATGATCCGTTACAGTGTTAGCAGAGATGTTAAATATGATTCTGACCACTGTACATGTAGTGAAGGTCATTTATAATGGAGCTACATACACTGGCCTCTGAAGACTAGGACATATACACATATATTGTTGTTTCATCAACTTCAACAACAGGAACTTAAGTAGCCCAGGTTCTCCAAAAACAATTCAATCCTTTTACAGTTTAGAAAGAGATGCATTTGTGCTCAAGCTGCGCCCTGGGGTGGCCATGGCTCAGGTGCTATAGCAGGATGTCCACTAATTATAAGGTTTGTGGTTTCATCCCCAGCCCCTCCACGTGCCACAGTGTCCTTGGGCAGGCGAACGGCTTGCATGGCAGCTCTGCCACCATTGGTGTGTGAATGTGTGTCTGCAGGAATTAGAAACACGTTGTAATGTGGTTTGCAGAACCTAGCTAAGGTTCGAATAGGCTATTTAAGTGCCGATGATTTACCGTAACTGTGTGCACAACAATGTTCATCCTTTATTTTGTATGTTCCTTTCTGCCAGGCACTTCTGTTGTTTTCGTTAATGTTTTTCCTCAAATGGTAAAGACAAAGACAAAGCTCTCTGAAATCTATTTAAATACTGTGATATAGTTTCAGTAAGGATAAACTGCTCAGTGTGGGTGCAATAACTTTATCTGACTGATAAAATATGCTGGGCATGTTATGTACATATCAACACCTTCCCCATTCAGACAGTCTTTCTTTCTTTCTTTCTTTCTGAAATTTCCACATTAAAAAAAACAAATTCCGTCAGTAATGGCTGCTAAACTGTGCGGCCAAACCCTGGGTTGCTCCCAAGTGCCTTTGATCCATACATTTTGAAAAAGAGTACGTCTTTGGTTTCTATCTCCAGGCCAGAGTGAGACCTGAAGAACCCCTCTGAAAACTTAGACTTTTCTTCCACCTAGGTAGTTCTGCCTACTTCAAATTTTAACTTAGCAAAGTGAATAACAAACTCATAAAAAAGGCTGACAGATACTGATCTTCTATTGTAAACAATAAAATAATTTCACATTTTACAAATGCATGCACTGCCTTTTACATTGTACCATTTAGAAAATACTATAGAAGTAAAAATAACTTCTAGAGAAGAATTTAATATTTTCCCCCTATGAAATGTTCTTTTTTTGTTACTTTTGTCAGTAGTTTTTTCCTCAGATAGCATTCAGTAATGTAAATGATTAAACACATGTTCCAAGACTCTCATAATGTTGCAAACAAAGCTACGTGCAAATTATTTGACACAGTCACACTGTCAATGCCAGTGTATAGTAATCTGAAATACAATAATAGGCACAAACTGATCTATTTGTACAGCACTCTTTAGTCTTTGAGTGTTTTGGGCCCACGTAGAGGTTTTTATTTATAGTTTTACCCTATACAACAATAAATATAAAAGACATTTCCCTTTTGATTACAGCACAGCTCAAGAGTCCGGTATGAAATTTAAAACATCTTAATGAATGATCATGAATTATGATTGACAAACTTGACTGGTTAGTTTTAGATTTTACTATTTAATGCAATGTGAATAAAAGTAAAAATCCAAGTCTGATTTCCTTCTCTCTCCGACTTACTAGTATGTCTGATAACCAGTAAAGGAAAAACACAGACAAATAATATTCATTCTTTTAGTTCTCAGACACCATCTGTCCAAAGGCCACTTGATGGTCCAGAGACTCACTTTTTCTAAGGTAGAGTCTGCCAGCATCCCCAGACCTGAACAACTTTACTCCTTTCTCCCCGTTCACATCTCATAATATTCATGATAAAATTGAAACTGTCCTACGTTTTCTGTAAAGCCATTAAAAATCAATCCACGTTTTCTCAACGTGCAGACCCTTGGAGACAGATGAAAAGGTCAAGTTTTTCCTTTTCTATATATGTGGCGAGTTTCTCTGCCACACAACCCCTCTGTCATTCTCCAGATACAACTCGAAGGGGCGTCACGGGTTTAAACACCCTCCTCAAAGAAATGTCAGGACTGAAGTTGACCAGGACGTCTTCTCAAAAGCCATAGCCTAGGCATTTAATATGAGGCATGACCAGGGCATCTGGGAGTCTGAGTCTACATTTGAAAGTTGGTAAATATCACAAGAGATCTCTGTGCCTGTATCTGTGTTTAAAAGTTTTTTCGTTTTGTTTATTAACTGCATTGGCAAGATATAATTGACACAGTGAGGGTTCTGACATTTCTATGTGGCAAAAGGAGCAGGAAGTGTCTCTTTATTTACTGTACAAGCATTCAGTAGTATCCTGTAGGTTTGATCAGCTTCTTGTGTTATTCACATAAATATTGATGCACACACAAATGTTCATATGCAGTGCCCTGCAAGCAAGTTAACACCAGCTGATTTTTACGTTACTTCAAACATTTGAATTTGAGGTGAAATAATGACAGTGAAGCAAAAGCAGAGACTGGCTTCATGTCTTCTATTGACTGTTTCTTTACAAGGTTTAAAAAGGTTGGTGTCTCCATTTTTAGAGCACCGAGTGCAACCAGCCAGATGCTCTCAGTGTTCAGGGAACCAGGCAAACACACACACACACCTATCTATCTATCTATCTATCTATCTATCTATCTATCTATCTATCTATCTATCTATCTATCTATCTATCTATCTATCTATCTATCTATCTATCTATCTATCTATCTATCTATCTATCTATCTATCTATCTATCTATATACATACATACATACATATGTACAACTCTGCAATAGAGCAAGTCTGTGTGTCTTGATGTTGTTAAACTTGTCCTTAGGATTCTCAGCTGCAACTCTAATCAACCAAATCTAATGCAACAAAATAAAGCAAAGTCATTCTGCATCCAACACTTAACAAACATGTTGTCAAGCAAATAGGAAAGCTATAATTGAACGAGTAGAAACTTCCAAAATCTAGGGACCACAACTTCAAGATCAAGATCAGGAAACGATCTACAAGCCCTGATGGGAAGATGTATGGCACGAGGTTACAGCAAATTTCTAATGTAGGCAGGCACGTGACCACATATGATTCAAACAAGAGGAATGAATTAGACACTTTCAGTGCACAGACAATGACGTATCTTCTTTCCTTTATGTCTAATATGTTTTAAATGAGAGGGAGAGAAATGGTGAAACAGTGACAAAGAGCAGCTAAGAGAAGAGAAGAAAAAGTATTCAGTTAGAAAAAAAATACTCAGAGGACTTTTTCAGCCTCCAACATGGTCTGTTAAGACAAACTGGAATTATAGGAGCATATTAATAAAGAAAAACACAGTTCAGTCCTTTACTGAAGCAGACATTTTAACAACACAATAGAACAGTGGAATAACAAACAGCAAAGTCCCCCTTAAGATGTAGTGGAATAAAACAGAGAAAGTGAAATACAACTGCAGAAACATAGATACGTATACAAATTTAGTAAATCTCCACAAATTAGTTGTCTTACACAGGCGCATAAAAGTGACTGGGCTTTGCTGAGATGGATGTGTATTTTGTTCAGGCACAACATGAATCAACATTTTAAAGCACCAGGATAAGTGTATCTAATGACCCCAGACTCTGAGCTGAACCATGCACATGCAGCAAAGCGCTATTATCAAACAGGCAGCCAGCTCGTTTCCTCACTTCCGCTCCTTCAAATAAGCAATAAGTCATCAGTACAAATGACTGACCTGAACTGTCTAGCAGGACTATCCAGAAACTGAATGAGCATGTGCTGTTTCAACAAGGAATGCAAAAAAGGAATAGTACACAGAAAACATACAAACTGTGTGTGTGTGTGTGTGTGTGTGTGTGGTGGTGGTGGTGGTGGTGGGGGGGGTATTACTCATGTTGTGGGCACCTACAACTATTTACATAGTCTTATTATGGGGACTTGTCTTTCAGATAAAAAAGCAAGGAAGTCGCTGCCACCTAAATTCTAAACTTTTATGGTGAATACATTATAAGGTTAGGTTTAGATTGGGTTTAGGGGTAGGCAAGTAGTAGTTATAAGTAAAGTTGAGTAAGTGTGTGTGTGTGTGTGTGTGTGTGTATGTATATACATACTTTAAGAAAAAGTATGTTTTAATGAAGGTAATTGCATTACTTTTACTTGTCTACAATGATTTAGTACTTCAAAATGGCAATTATTGGCCTATAGGGGGTGCTCGGTGGTTACTGAATTCTTGGTGGTTCCTAAAGTGTGACTAGGTAATCACTGGGGTGTGTCACTAATTAATATTAATATTGATTTTTAAAATTTGAATAGACTTTGAACTGGATTGAAGTGCATCACATTTATATTAATGTTTCATAGTCTACAAAAAGTAATACATGCATACCCTGTGCCTTCATGTTGGCAATGATCTGACTACAGTGAAATCTGATGTTGGTAATACTTGACCTGGAGACATATGATTTTTTGCTTTTTTAATCTTAGGTTGTTTGGTTCTGTGTTTTTTTGATATAAATAATTTTCCAAAGTTTAACTAGTATTTTCAAAGCATTCCACACAACCCATTTAGCTACACTAACACTGTGGGGTGATTTATGAGCTAAACTGTACCCCAAAAAATATACAAGCAGACCATAGTGTGGCTGAAACAACACTCAGCGTGCACAAGAGCAAAACCTCTCTGACTAGACCATCAGGACTTTTTCATGTTTCGTTTCAGAGCCCTCTGAGCAGCTGCTGTCCAGGCTTTCTGCTCTCAGCTGAAGACTATGCTGCCCGTGTCTCAGCCTTTGTCAGATGTTGTGCAACACTCAGCAGCAGCTGGCAGAGCCACGCAGCCCGAGCAGAGACGCTCTCAATGATGATTTATTAGTTCAGAAGAAACACAAGGACACGATCACTGTTAGATCACGTTTTCTCTCTGTCTCCATGTGTCTGTCTACTGGTAGATTTACTGCTGCTAGTGCAGCTCCAGGACAGCACAGAGCTGCTAGCTTATGTTTTCATCACAGACAGGAAGGAAGGAGGAAATTGAACGAGGTGAGTACTGAGCATTATGTGAATGGAAAAACGTCCTTTTATCGGTGGAGAGGCTGAGACACAGTAACGCACTAGAAGAATGAGACAGTAGCTGATGATGTCTGATGAGAGATCGTTGTATAGAAAATATTTTCCAATCTTAAATATACTTTAAGTTCATTAAAAAAAAGCACCAGTTCAAGGATATCCCAATGTAAACAGAGGAATCACACTGCAGGACTACAGGTCAACATGTGTGCTTTGTGCTGCAAATCCAGATGTGCAAAGTTAAAAATATACTCCAAACAGAGAGCTAAAAAGAACTGCAACAGAAACGCGCTAATGCAACACAAAGGCTCCAAGCCAGAGGGAGTGCTAAGTGGGGTAAGCTGAATAAGTCTTACGTTCCACATGGGAGAAGCTTTTCTGGCAGATCTGCTCCACACTGCTCTTTTCCATTACAGAAATAGTGAGTTGTGACATTGGTGCACTTAAAAGCTGATGTGACTGCTACGTCTCAGCAGGAAGGGTAAAAACAGAATGTTTTCCTGACAGAGGCGATCAGTTATTGTGTGTGAGCATGAATGCACTGGGGAAGATGTCAAGGAAATCTCAGAGACAGATAATGACATATATCATGTGTGCAAAATTTTACATTTTGGCCTCAGGGTGGAGCTACAAGGAGGACTAAGGAGTGTCCCAAATGGAAGGGCTCTCCGTCTGAAACTCTATGACAACCTACTTATATTTGGACTGCAGGACAGCATGTAGCCTAATGCTAGCGTTGCTGGGAGTCATCAGAATCATCACTATTCATCCCCAGGGAGCCAGGAAAATTCATATTCAGTTTTTAGACAGAGTGATACAACATGTGGGTTTGCCAAGTTTCATGATGGGCTTGTAACAGCACTAGATAACAGCATGGGTGGATGAGGATGGATGATAAAAAAGGCTACACCCATGCTGGCAGTTCTGTAAGGCTGTACATAAACATAGGTTCAACCCTGCTGTTGGCTGGGGTCTTCCTGTGTGGAGTTTTCATGACCACCTCTGTGTTTTTGTCTGTTTGCTCAACAACATTTAGTGCCATCCCAAACCAATTAACAGAGAGTGGAAGTGGGTTATAAACCCTCCAAGTCTGCTCTGATACAGACAATGTGCAGCACTGTGCTGTGTTTGTCATTGTAGAAAAATGTAAGTTCAATGTGACTGCCTTTACATTTGCCCATAAACTGAACAAATATACCGCAACCCTCTCTAGTCTAGAAAATAGCACATGTGGTCATTTGACTGTGAAGTGTTGTATATTCATAAGACTGTTGCAAAAACCAAGCAGCCTATTGGAGTTTAAAGTCAGGAGATATTTACAAGGAAAAGAAGCTGGGGAGTAAGATTTGTTTCTCCTTATATGTTTCCACTGAAATGAGACAAATTTGTCCCGTAGATTGCCGCTCTATGTCTAGCTGTCTAGCTTACATCCTAAAGAAGGGTGACTACAAACAGAGTTACAGTTCGAGAAAGGCCTTTTGTGTTAGGTCTTGGGTGGACTAGTGGCCGAGGCCTATCAGAATCCTAACAGCACTTAAAGACAGTGCTGACAAGGTTTAATGTTCACCAAACAGCAAATACAGTGTAGAGCTCTGACTGATGGAAATGTGGAACTAATTTTGTTATAAAGCAATTATTGGCAAATTTGCAATTTGGGAACCACTTTGGTTATTACAATGGACACTGTGGACCCAATGCATTTCTGTAATCATAACAATCCATCCCAAGATGACATTTCACCATATACAAAAAACTCAATGTCATGATGGTACAACATGAAGCATCTGAAGTCATGCCTTTATTATGGCTAAACTCACTGGCACATTCATACGCTCCCTTAGTTGGACTAGTATGGTAAAGACTGATGGGTTAGAACTGCTGCCTCAAACATAAGGGACATATCTTGGAGTATGAAAGCTTATTCAGTCCACATCCACTCTAGTGTGTTTGCAGCGTTTCTTCACGTCTGTGTTAACATACACTGCACATAGGGTATTTGTAGCCAATCGGTGGTTAGCAGACATGTCTCTAAACAAACAAGGCTTGTAGTTAGCTGCTGTCTTAGCTGTAGTGTGCTAGCTGTGGATGAGAAATGGCCGTGCGTGTGTGTGTCAGCTCCAGCCATCTGTTAAGCAGCTGTGGAATGATGTCTCACTCTGTCACTCTGCTGCTCTCTCACTCTCTCTCTGACCCCTCCCTGACAGAGGGAGAGGTGAGCTGAGCTAAGTGGTGCAGAGATGCTTTATGGTTAAAAAAGAAACTTCCAAGGGGCTTAGCTCACTGACAACTTATTAACTTCACTTGTGTCAGCTACACACACTTGAGGGTTAGACAGATACACAGCGCTAGTAGCTCTCTATTTGCAGTTCTGTGTACATTTCCTAACACTGCTCAGCATACTGGTACTGCCTTCACTTTTCGGATTCATGCTATGACTTTTGAAATTCAAAAATCTTGCACCGCCACAGTATTAGAATATTAGCAGATACAAATTTCTGGCCCCAAAAACAGATTGCATGTTGCATGACAAGTAGATTGGTGAAAAGCTTTTAGGTCAAAAGTAGCCTACCCATCTTGCTTGTTGAGGATTGGCAAAACCAAGCATTGGTGTCATCATCTCATGAGTTCAGTATTCTGTAACTTTACTCCCTCCTTTCATTCACTCTCCCCTGTGTCATCACTGTCACTTTCACCCGCAGCAGGCAACTGATTTTCAAGGTGAAAGCATTGAACCCCCTCTGTGGACTACCTGCTCAGCACCAAACAACAGACACGCCACTGTGCTCACAAAGGCCGCTAGCAGCGAGAGAGGCGCACGTTTCCCTCCAGAGTAGCTGAAGACTGAAACAGCACTGCACGTAGAATGAATGTGGGACAGACATTCCTCTGGTTGGTGTAAATACAGGTCAGAATAACCATATTTAAATAATTCATATGTGTTAGCTGGAGCTTTCTAATAACTTCACAATATCCACCATATACAAAGCACTGAATGTTGTGTTTGCAGCTTGTTTCCATTGCACCCAAGGGGACAAAAACGCTGCTAGTGCTGGTTATTTGTAGTGTTAGAAAAAAAACTACTTGTACTTTGTTAAAAAAAAGAAAAAAAACATAAAACAAAACACATCACAAAAAGAAGCCGATGTCAGGGTCACAGCAGGGATGGGTGTATGGGTGAAAGACATTCAGATAAAGTTCTGCAGCTAGCCACCTATAGGAAGTGCTTTTGTTGACACAAGAAAACACTTTGTGGATGTAATTTTAGTTCGATTGTGTGTTTATGTTGATTAGTGTCATTGTACTTTGTAATATCTCAAGCCTCAGTAACTTTGTAAAACCTCAGTGCTCATATCTTCTCTTCTATTTCACAGCAGGATAATTGGAACAGTGACATTATTACCATAACTACATGTAGAACGTTGTTTCTGTACCAACATATGGCAAGACCAACCTTAGCAACCATGAAAACACATTTTATCTCAGTAAAGGTTAGTATTGTTAGATATGTTATAATTCCACCTGAGTGTTTTGTTTTTCTTGTCCACACGGTACACACACTTTATGAGTGAACTTTTTCCCCTCACCAGTACCTGCATATCCTCTTCCAAACTATTTGAAGGGCCTATTACCCAGATTACAGTTAAATTAGATTTTCAGTTTACACCTTCACATATGCAGGTGTAAATGTGGATGTGAATCTTACTCTGCACTCTCTGTGATCTTAATGTGGAACTTGAACTAAGCATAGTGCTCTTCCTAGAGCACAGCGTCTCACAGTTTATATTCATTTTACTGTGCAGTACCTTGAAAGTGGAGTTTTATAGCATTATATTCTAAAGACTTCTGGACTGGGATGAGCCACCAATGACTCTAGATCCTGACAACACCTCTAGGTGCGTCAAAGGTCACATTTCACCACTATGGCTGTTAATGATAAAATGTTATTCCTGTGAGTGGCACTGTTTGCTGTTGATTGTTTCTTCACTAGATACTGTTTACACATGATGTGTTGTCAAGGCAATGCCTTGCAATTAACAAGCTGTCGGAGTAACAACAGAAAATTTTCTTGCAAACTGGGTGAATAATTAACTGGCTTGTTTATTGGAATACTTTGTGGAGCGACAACGCTCTTTTTATTTTCTCAACAAAGCAGCAGGAAGCGGCAAAATCAAGCCAAAGCTATAGGTCAGATTCATTAGCACAGCAGTCTGCCACGATCCCTCCTCATCATCATCATCTTTCTCTTCTACTTCAGCAGGTCTTGTAATCATGAAACCAGACTAGTTAGCATCGCTTGTCTAAAAATTCTTCTAATCAGTTTGACAGTTATCTGTCACACAGAGAGCCACGTGTACACTCTGACACTACTCTGGTTTCTTTACAGTATTAAATGGTGTTTTCCAAGGATCAGCGTTTGGACCATAATTATTCTGTATTCAAATAAACTCTTCCTCATGCAAATGTCCACTTCAGTGCAGATGTTATTTACCGTATTGTAAATGCAGTCCTGCTTACAGCTTCATCTCACCTTTTACATTGTCCAAATACATTTGTGCAACTTGAAGCTGAGAAAACTAAGTAATGCTAAACTAAAGAACCACTGGTATGCTTCTTCTCATAAAGTCTTAGGTGTGATTGTTGGTATATCTTTACATTTTAAAGTCCCTATTCCGCAGCTTGTAGTAAAACTGAAGATAACGTTGGGGTTTTATTTGAGAAACAAGCCATGTCCTGCTCCAGCTTCTTCCTTCTCTTTGCCGGGGATAGACTGTAGATACATGTGCCTTCTCAGTGCCGACATTCCTCAGATACTGTATGTCATGGAGCTCCGAGATTCATTACAAAGCATTGTTTCCTGTTCACCCAAGTCAGCTGGTCCCTTTTAACCTCCCCTAGATTGAACTGTTGGATATGCTCATCTAGAATACCAGTTTGGGGTTGCAACCATCGTATTTATGTAGGAAGAGATGAAACTTACGTATAGGAACTTTTGCTTCATCTTCATTGTTTCTCAACATTTAGTTATATTTAAGAACCTCTTGAATCACCTATTTAGATGGGTCTTGGTTGTGGTAGGTTTTAATGGCAATGAGGCTTTCCTGGTTAAATTGGGTTCAGTTAAAACGTAGGACTTGCTTTGTGAGTGGGAACCGTCTGTCTATATACTGTGTGTAGTCTTGCACTAATTCAGTAAACCATCCAAATATATTGTGCCATGGCTGCGTAAAGTCCAGTGTTTATCCCACTGGATGAAAATGTATAGTTGGACCAATGGTTCTGTATTAGGCAGCCGATGTAACAACTTAACTATTCTCAGATGGCATTCCTCTCTGGGACATAATGTGGATCTGTGCGCTCCTTGACAGTTTGAGAAGGTTCTGTGTTCAATGCGCCTTTATAACAGCTCCTTCAATCCCACCACAGGCAGCTCACCTTTATAAGAACTGCTTTTAGAGTGGAGGAAATATTGTACAAATGAAAGAGGGTGCACACACACACACACACACACACACACACACACACCTACACACACACACACACACACACGCACACACACACACACTGCAGCGGTGATGGATCGCGTGTTTACATCCGATTCCTGATCTGCTGTTTGAGAATAATTTGCTTTCAACGCGCGCCGGCACCGTGCGCTCTTCACGCCTTACCTGCACTGACACGCGCTTTGCGCGTGCGCGTGCGTCTGCATGTGTGGGTTATTTTTTCAGAGTTTGAATTTGTAATGGGCTTCAACTATCGGCTCCCATTCATCATTTTTACAATCATCAGCAGGTAACCCCCTCCCGGACACACACACACACACAGACACACACACACACACACACAGCAAAGGTCAGCCACTTAACCCGCTTTAATCACAGGCGCCATTAACATCATCACGGTATTATGTGGAAATCAGCACCGAGACATAAACTTGCTGTCACTTTCATACTTCAGAGACCAGCGCTCTAATCACCTCACCTGATCACCTCCTTCAGAACACAGCATCCAGCTCCCTCCTCAGATAGCCCATCAACCCTCCTGGTCGCTCTCATTTTACTGTTAGGCTGTTGTTTGGAACATTGTACCAGGTGAGAATAAGAAAGCCATACTGCTGTCCTCTGCTTGTTCCATTTCGCTCGTAGATCTTGATTATGGTTTGTCTTCTGGCCTGACTGCCTCCGAACATTCAGGGATACTTTAGAAGCCTTTCCATCACTGCTTCAAGGCTCCTCGTCTTATCAGCTGTACTAAAGTGCTAAGCGCGGCTTTCCAGGGGTGAAGGGATAAATGTCGTGTAGATCACATCTCAGTGGCACCGTTTCAGAAAGTCAGCCTATTTTTACCTCCATGATTATTATTTACATATCCAAATATGATTAAAGGCATAATAACATGTAATGTGCGCGGTATTTCTGGGCCGTATCCGTGCATGTTTTAAAAAGCACAAATGAAGAAATTGTAACAACAATAATAAGAATAATAACAGGCTGCCATAAAGTCCATGAAATAAGAATAATTATTATTATGATACATATATACAATTATTGTGGATATATATATATATATATATATATATATATTAATAAAATTGTTCAAAGTTAATAAAATGATAATATAATAATAATGAATATATATATACAATTATTAATATTATTAGTTAATTAAGTTATAATAATTATAATAATAATTTGTATATATAATTGTTATTTCATAATCTATATAGCAGCCTGTTATTATTATCATTCTTATTGGTGTTGTTGCTATCATTATTATGATTTCATAATCTATATAGCAGCCTGTTATTATTATTATTATTATCATTATTATTATTGTTATATTATCATCATCATTCTTATTATTATCATTATTATTGCATTAACTATATAACAGCCTGTTATTACTATTATTATTTTTATTAATATTATTATCATTCTTATTATTATCATTGTTGTTTCATTAACTATATAGGAGCCTGTTATTATTATCATTCTTATTGCTGTTGTTGTTGTTATCATTATTATGATTTCATAATCTATTTAGCAGCCTGTTGTTGTTGTTGTTATTATTATTATTATTATTATCATCATCATTCTTATTATTATCATTATTATTTTATGAACTATATAGCAGCCTGTTATTATTATCATTATTATTTCATAATCTATATAGCAGCCTGTTATTATTATCATTATTATTTTATTAACTATATAGCAGCCTGTTATTATTATCATTATTATTACCATCATTCTTATTATTATCATTATTATTTTATTAACTATAGAGCAGAAAATACTTTCTATTATGATGCTTTTTCGGGTCGTGTTGTTTTTTCTTTCTTTCTTTCTTTCTTGTCTCTGTTTTTTTTTTTACGTGTTTTGTTGTTGTTGTTGTTGTTGTTGTTGTTTAAGAGGGACTAACAACAGTCAGCATCCAGTAATACGTCCGAACAAAGCAAACGCCGCACATGTCCGCTCAACAAATGTCATCAGGGCCAACCAAGAGTTCCGAGCAAGACCTCAGTGGAAGGAACACATTTCCAGGTTCTACAGCAGCGACCAAGAAATACATCAGGTGGTAGCACTTCATCAATTCACTGCATCTATGTCCGTCTGTGCGTCCAGGACCGTTCTGTAGGAGGACAGTCCGCTACGCGCCTTTCCGGCCCACAGACCGGTCGGACAGGACCAGGGCCGGTCCACATGTGTTTAAATGTCCGTTTAACATGTTTAATAGCGCAGCACAATACATGCATATACATGTGATGCGTCATGTCACAGAATGACGCACACTGTGACACGATGGATGTCACCGGGTTATATGTGACCGTTCTTCTACCATCACTCGTGGAATCATGTGGTCTCATTTTTATACAGTTACACAGGGTATTTAATTTGGCAGAACATGGTATTTTACACGGCTAAACAGGGTATTTTATACGGCTAAACAGGATATTTTATACAGTTACACAAGGTATTTAATTTGGCAGAACATGGTATTTTATACGGCTAAACAGGGCATTTTATTCGGCTAAACAGGGTATTTTATACGGCTAAACAGGATATTTTATACAGTTACACAGGGTATTTAATTTGGCAGAACATGGTATTTTATACGGCTAAACAGGGCATTTTGTTCGGCTAAACAGGGTATTTTATACGGCTAAACAGGATATTTTATACAGTTACACAGGGTATTTTATTCGGCTAAACAGGGTATTTTTATACAGTTACACAGGGTATTTTATTCGGCTAAACAGGGTATTTTTATACAGTTACACAGGGTATTTTATACGGCTAAACAGGGCATTTTATACGGCTAAACAGGGTATTTTATACAGTTACACAGGGTATTTTATTCGGCTAAACAGGGTATTTTTATACAGTTACACAGGGTATTTTATACGGCTAAACAGGGCATTTTATACGGCTAAACAGGGTTTTTTATTCGGCTAAACAGATTATTTTATACGGCTAAACAGGGTATTTTATTCCGCTAAACAGGGTATTTTATTCCGCTTAACAGGGTATTTTATACAGTTACACAAGGTATTTTATTCGGCTAAACAGGGTATTTATATACGGTTACAGAGGGTATTTTTATACAGTTAGACAGGGTACTTTTATACGG
The DNA here is from genome assembly GCA_024666655.1 of Dascyllus trimaculatus. Taxonomy (NCBI): domain Eukaryota; kingdom Metazoa; phylum Chordata; class Actinopteri; family Pomacentridae; genus Dascyllus; species Dascyllus trimaculatus. The sequence continues at coordinate 180,260 of CM045447.1, read as the reverse complement.
TTACACAGGGTATTTTATACGGCTAAACAGGGTATTTTATTGGGCTAAACAGATTATTTTATAGCCTACGGCTAAACAGGGTTTTTATTCGGCTAAACAGATTATTTTATTCGGCTAAACAGGGTATTTATATACGGTTACAGAGGGTATTTTAATACAGTTACACAGGGTATTTTTATACAGTTACACAGGGTATTTTTATGCGGTTACACAGGGTACTTTTATACAGTTACACAGGGTATTTTTATGCGGTTACACAGGGTTTCATCAGACTGTTCCACGGCCACAGGACGGTCACTGCAGTGAATACTAATTGATGTGCGGGCAGGAGAAGCTGAAGGACATCATTAAACCTGCTGCACACAGCCTCCTAGTTCACATTCAGACTGAGCTGTTTCTGGAGGAAGTCACAGCAGGACGAAGTGGCTGTATATCCGTGCGTAAATGTCTCCACGCACGGAGGCTACAGCCACTTCCCCCTCCGCCTGTGTCGTGGTTGGAGGACAGCGCTGTGTTGCGTTCACTGACAGGGACGGGGGGCTGTCGGAGGATCCGTCCGCCGGCCTGCCGTCCGTCCCTGCCTGCGCTCCGCCACACAACCACCATTACGCCTCCGCGCTCTCTCCGGTTTGGGGCGCGCTCCCGAGCCGCGTTTAAAACCTTAATCGGAGCTATTTAGTTATTAAGGCACTTTTAGCTGTTCTTCATCACACACACTCTCCCTCTGGCCGCGTGTCTCCGTCGCCCCCTCCTCTCTGGATACAAACGGTGTTGGACTGAATGAATCGTCCGAGTCATTAGAGGACATTAGGCGGCTGCTGAAGGAGCAGCAGAGGTGATACTGCAGTGAAAGGCAGGTGAATCCACGCTGACAGCCTCCAGTAGCTCCCAGTATACAGACTTTCAAATAAGCAGAGGAGCTGCGGAAAAATCAGAGCAGGGGAGGCTCAGAGGATCAGGGGCCGGGCACTGCGCCTTTAAAGTCGGCCTAATGGAAGACTTCCATTTAGGAAAGCTCCTGCTTTGGCCCCGCTGTATTTGCATGGCTTCTTTATAAAATAAAATAGTCCATGTCAGTTAAAACAGCAGCATCAACGCAGACACTCGTTTGTTTGCAGGACGTAGCTATTGTAAAAGTGCGGGGCTGCTCCCCTCCCTGTCGCCGTGAGGCCGGCTGCAGACCTACCTTCAGTCCTGTCCGGGGTCGGGCTGGAGCCAGAGCAGAGCTGCAGAGGAGCTGCTCAGAGCCGCGTGGAACAAGACTGACAGAGCACGGACACACACTCAGCTTTAAAGCACAAAACACAGGCACCAAGGACGACTTTGTGTGCAGATAAATCAAGGAGAGAGCGTACACAAACACGCACGGAGTCCACGTTCTGCTGCAGACGCACCGCAGCACGACTCCGTGGAAAACTGGTGCCTCCAAAATAAATTCTCCTCCACTTGTCAGTTTACAATTGTGCACACATAAAACACTGGTCATGGTGACAATAAAGGTTTAGCATTCAGGTCAGATGAGGCTGGTTTGATTTGGTTCTAAAATGGAGATACAAGGTTTACACCTTTTATAATAATAATAATGTATCCTTTATTAATCCCCTTGGGGAAATTCCTCTCTGCATTTTGACCCATCCTAGTTAGGAGCAACGGGGGATCGAACCTGTGACCTTCCGATCAGTATCCCCAGGCTTAACCTGTTGCGTCGCCACTCCTAGTGTGTGAGCTGTTCAACCACTGTCCCCACAAGCACTGTCCCCACTGAAGGATGAACCTCCAGGCAACTGAATGGCTGAATTTGAGTTCAGGTAGTTGTAGCACTTCATTATGCTTTAACGATATTAAAATGAAACTAAATCCACACAAATTTCAAACTTTATGGAGAAAATTTTGCAAATGTAGCACGCATTGGTTGAAATTTATGAATGTAAACTCCCTGATAATTTGCAGGGTTCTCAAGGCCACAAGGAATGCGTTCTGATTATCCACTATGAATCCACTGTTTGTTTCAATCTCCGGTCTCATCATTTTAATTCAATTAATCCAAATAGTTTTGATTCCATTTGCTTGGGAACAGAATTATTTTTGAAAAATCTGAACATAGTTGTCTACCTTTATTTTTTAAGAAAGAAAATGAATAATTCACACTGCATTTTCTACAAATATAGATACAGTATATGTACAACACATGCTGAACAGGAATGAAGGCTGACGTGCTGATCTCTGCCTTCAGAACATTGATATGAGCTTTCAGGATGCAAAGGCCACCAGAAGATGTCCAAAAGCATCATTAGCAAATTTAACACAAGTCTGTTTTCCTTGGTTCTACTTTACAAGCAAAGTTTTGTCGAAGTCACTATTAATCATGTCTTGTTCAGGCAGCTGAGAGACACAGTTAAATAGATGCAGCATATTTAACGAAGGACACAGCTCAGATCTATCAGAAGTTACATTATTAGATGGAGATATGGAATCTCACATGCTGAATTTTATTTTCTGATGAGTGTTTGTATGGGAAGATTTAAGCCCCTGTGCGTTCTTGTTATCTGCTCTGGTCTTGCTGCTGTGTGTGTGCTGACTCCTTCTCTCACTTTCCCTCTGCTTCCATGTGTGGCTATATCAGCATTCGTGTGTGTGTGTGTGTGTGTGTGTAAATGTGATCAGGAATTCATTAGTTGGGAGGAAGCTCTATGCTGCAGTCTGTTTTCTGTCAGTCTGTCGCACGCTGATTTTTTTCCCAAGGCCAAGAGGATATCCCTTACACACACACACACACACACACACACACACACACACACACACACACACACACAAAGGCCTTTTTAACTGCAAACCCACAAACCTTAGTCAAGGAGAGTTTCCTTAAAATCATATGTTGCTAGTCACAGAGTAAAAATGTTCAATAGTAAACTTCAGTGTTCCAGGATCTACATACTTTACTTAGCAGTACACCCTGTACTCTCCATATATACTGTATTATTTATTATATGCTCCTAGCATGATAACTGATTGAAGGCTTCCCAGCACTGTGTAATTACAACTATTTTTGACACCAACTCCATGATTAGATTACTGTTGTTTCTTTTTTTATAAAGCCTGTCTGTTCGTTTTTCACAGCATCTCAAATGGCAGGCGTGTTAAAAAAAACTGAGATTTCATGCTATGGCAGACTATTAAAGACATGGAGACTTGGCTAAGGCAGATTTCAGGACAGGAGAGGATGGGATGAGGGCAGACAGATTGCCGTTACTGCTGGTTTCATGTAAGCAGGCCGTCAAATGCAGAGTTGGGTTAGTGTGCACTGTCTGCTCTGACCAGCAGGGGACAGAATACACTCCCTTTAAAGTTCACTGGATGATGTTTGCCAAGTGAGAGCAAGAATACTGTTTAGAGCAGTCACTGCTCCTGCAGCCTCCACTAGCAGTACTAGAGCTGCTCTGAATGTGACTGCTATGCTGAGGATAACCCACATGTCAGAAAGACATCAATTATAAAATACAGAACTGTGCCAGAGTCTTAGGTTGTTGTTTTAACCAAGTTCTAGAATGACCACTCATGCATTTCTCAGTTTTTGTATCAAGATACAGCTGAAACACTCAGGAAATATACACAACACAACAGATTCAATTCAGTTCAATTCAATTTTATTAATATAGCGCACAGTTTACACATATGTCATCTAGTAGCGCTGAACATAGTAAGGAAGGACAGAAAAGAGAGAACCCAACAACCCAAAGTAGCTTTTGGATTCCCCTATGAGCAAGGAGAAAAAAAACATTAAGTGTGACCTCTGTGAATAAAGATAGTGCCATGTATAAGAGACATTTTAGAGGTTAAATACACTCCCATGGTAAACTTGGTCACTTCCTCTATAGACAGATGGAACTCCTTGCCCTTATCGCAAGAATCAACGTGCTTAAATCAAACATAATGCCCAAGCTTCTTTATCTGTTTCAGAACATCCCATTGCCACCCCCAATTACTTTTTTCTCACACCTAAAGAAATTGTAAGATTTTTGTGGAATAATGGACGACCCAGGTTATGTTTATCCCTCTTGTACCTACCATATGATAGAGGAGGCCTCAGGTGCCCCAATCCACTTTGGTACTATTGGGCTGCTCAACTGAGGACTATGATGTATTATTTTACAGATAAGTGCCCCCCATCTTGAATTGAATATTGAAAACTGCTCAGTCCCTCTCCCTCTCCCTCAGTACCTATACTCAGTGTAGCATCCCCGGTTGAAATGATAGTCTCTTAAACTGATGGTTCACAACCTTTATTTATTCCTTAATGTGAACACACCGTAAGAGCTGTAATAAAGCAACCAAAATATACAATTAATAACTTACGGTATGTTCTCTTTGTCCCTTCTCCTTAATTATAAGTCATTGCATACTAAACACGGTTGGTTACCGGCCAAAACGCAACGTAAACACCACATAAAGTCAGAAAATAAAACTAAATACATTTACAAAACAAAGCCGTTAAATACTGACCTTGTTCCCATTCAACCAGGAGCTAATAACTGTCTGTCGCTTGTATTTTAATAACCTTTACTTTACTTTTGCTGCCAAGCACAACTTTTTTGTTGGCGCTCCTTTTTCTTACGTCAGTTTTACCTTTTTATTTTGCAGCAGTCGCTGCGGATTGCGGCACCTTACCGTTTTCCTCCTTCAAAATAAAAGCATCATTTTCATAATAAAACATGAACCAAATCAGTAATACAAAATGATAATAAGGTCATTTACACTCCCACCAAATCATTGTAGCCTAACTGGTAACTAAACATGGCGATAATGATTTCCTAATGAAGAAATGACCTGTAACCTTTGACATCTGTGAAACACACAGTCCATATGAAAGAATAAACCTTAAACTGTAGGAATTTAAAGAGTCTCTAGGAGCAGAACCAGTTTCTGCACCGGGCGTTCCACAATGGAAGGTTTTCCAGAACATTGTCCTTTCTCCATCTTTTTCTCTCCAAAACGAATCTTTACTTTTCTTACAAGTCCATCTTTGTCAGTTACAGTGTCTATTACACGTGCTAATCTCCATTCATTGCGGGGCAAGTCATCCATCTTCTCCATGACAACATCTCCCACCTTCAAGTTTCTCCTGGGAGTGTGCCATTTCTGTCTTGTTGCGATGTTGGATAGATACTCCCTTTTCCAACGGGACCAAAACTGTTCTGACAAGTACTGCACCTGCCGCCACCTTTTGCGTGCATAGATGTCCTCTCTGATGAATTTACCTGGAGGGGGCAGGGCTGCTTTGGACTTCATAGTAAGCAGGTGATTCGGGGTTAATGGCTCTGGGCTGTTTGGGTCATTAAGATTGTCCACTGTAAGAGGCCTGCTGTTCACAATTGCCATTGCCTCATAAAAGAATGTCCTTAGAGATGCGTCGTCCATTCTGCCAGATGAAACTGAAGCTGTTGAGCGCAGAATGTTTCGGACTGTCCTGATCTGCCTTTCCCATACACCTCCTGTATGGCTGGAATGAGGAGTGTGCATTTTGAAATCACACTGTTTCTCAGCAAGAAATGTGATAATACGGTTAGAGTCTATCTCTTTCAAAGCTTCTTGTAGTTCGTTTTTAGCTCCGACAAAGTTACTTCCTTGATCACACCTTATCTCACTGACTGCTCCTCTTAGAGCTATGAAACAGCGGAGTGCATTGATGAAGGCGTCGGTAGTCAGGTCGTCTAACATTTCTATGTGCACTGCTCTACAGCAAAGGCATGTAAAAAGAAGTCCATAACGCTTATGCACTTTGCGAGCTTGTTTGATGAGAAAGGGACCGAAGCAGTCCATTCCACAAAATGTAAACGGTGGATTTGGATCTAACCGCTGTGTTGGGAGATCAGACATTTTCTGTTCCTCTGTGCCTCTTCGGAGTCTGCGACACTTTACACATTGGTGCACAAAGGTTGCTACTGCTTTGTTTATACCTGGAATCCAAAATCCATTTGATCTGATCTCATTTATTGTCAGTCCTTTCCCTTGGTGTTGCACTTTACTGTGGAAATGCGCAATTATAAGTTGAGTGACATGGTGATTCTTTGGAATGATCACTGGATGTTTCAGCATGGAGGAACATGATGCATGTTTCAGCCTTCCTCCCACCTTAAGGAGTCCATCATTGTCAAGAAATGTGTCCATTTGAGACAGTTTGCTTTTGTGAGGAAGTGCCTTTCCACTTTTAAGCATCTTTATGTCCTCAGCATACTCACTTGCTTGTATGTCCTTTAGAATAACACATTGTGCGTTTTGTCTCTCTTGTACTGTACTGTGGCCAGTTGTTTTGTCTCTCTTGGCACGGCGAATGAGTCGAGCAACGACTTGAGTGACTTTGTACCATGAGGAAAACTTTACTAACTTGTCTGATAATCCTTTGTTATCTGTCTTGAGTGTGTTCAGTGCATGCACCCTTTTTACCTCTGGATCTCCGAGTGGTACTTCTGTGTCAATGTCTGCAGCTGGAGGTATTTCTTTGTCCCATAGAAACTGTGGCCCTTTAAACCAGTCTGAGGTGATGAGCTCACTTGCACTTGAACCTCTGGAGGCAATGTCCGCAGGGTTTTGCTCAGAAGGGACGTATCTCCACTGCTGGGGGGAGCTGCTGAGCCTTATTTTTTGGACTCTGTTGGAGACAAATGTGTGAAAACGGCGTGCTTCGTTGTTAATGTAGCCTAAAACTACTTTAGAGTCTGTCCAGAAATACTCATCAACCTGTGTCAGTCCAAGCTCATCTTTTAGCATGTTACTTACAGTAATGGAGACAGCGGCAGCTGTCAGTTCAAGTCTTGGTATTGTGGTTACCTTAATAGGAGCAACTCTGGTCTTTGCTGTAACTAAAGCACAATGTACATTATCATCCTTGCTTACATGTCTCAAATATGAACACTGACCATAACCATATGAGCTAGCATCAGAAAAATGATGCAACTCTGTTTTCACTATTTGGCCTAAGTCTTTAGGAACATAACAGCGTGGAATTTGTATTTTCTCTAGGTTCTTCAAGTCGCCTTTCCATTTGTCCCACACTGGCCTTAGTTCACTGGGAAGGGGATCATCCCAGCCTGCGCCTTGTTTGCATGTCTCTTGGAGCACTCTTTTGCCTGTGAGTACAAAGGGGGGGATGAGTCCCAGTGGGTCGTAAAGAGATGCAACCATGGACAGGACGCCACGCCTTGTAGCAGGTTGGTTGTTGGGGTGAAAGCGAAACCTGAGTGTGTCTGAATCAATGTGCCAGTGTATCCCTAGTGCTCTTTCAAGTTTACAGTCATTAAAGGCTAGGTCACAGGCTTGCTGAAGTTCGGCACGTTCAGAAGCTGGAATGCTCTCTAACACTGTTTTGTTGTTACTTACAAACTTGTGCAGTCTGAGGCCGCCTGATGCGCAGAGTGTCTGAGCCTCCTGTGCAAGCTGAATGGCTTCCTTGATGCTTGCCGTACTTGTTACGCCGTCGTCCACATAGAAATCCTTCATTATGAACTGTGCCCCAAGAGGAAACTGTGTCTCGTTTTCTTTGGCAAGATGCTTTAAGCCATAATTGGCACAACCTGGCGAGGATGTGGCACCGAAAAGGTGTACCTTCATTCGGAACTCTTGGGGTTCAGTGTTCAGGTCGCCATTTTTCCACCACAGAAATCTTAAATAGTCTCTGTCTGCTTCATACACATGAAATTGGTGGAACATTTTCTCAATGTCACATAACAATGCAACTTGATGCCTTCTGAATCTGATGAGAACACCATTTAGATTGTTCAGCAAATCTGGTCCTGACAGCAAATGATCATTGAGACTGTTACCTTTGTATTTTGCTGAGGCGTCGAAGACTACTCGAAGTTTGTCTGGTTTTTGGGGATGATATATCCCATGGTGGGGAATATACCACTTTTCTCCTTCCTTTGCTTCACTGTGCACTTCCTCTGCGTCATTCTTTTCAATGACTTCGCTCATAAACTTTACATATTGCTCTTTGTACCTTTGATCCTTTGACAGTTTGTTCTTGAGGTTTTCAAGTCGCACAGTAGCCATTTGCTTATTGTCCGGTAAGTACGGCCTCTCCTTAAATGGGAGCGGCATTTCGTAATGTCCTTTTGTGTTTTTGTAAATGCCTTCCTTTCATGTGTTCAGAAAGAGAATGTCATCTTGAGAAACAGCCTTGTTGTCCTTGTTATCATCTTTGAAGTCAGACTCGAGAACCTTGAGTGCGTCAGCTGGAGTTACTAGGGGGAGTTCTTTAACTGTAACTCTGTGACACACAGTGGACATGCTCAAAGAGTCATGGTGAGATGATGTGTGGCCTACAATACTCCAGCCTAATGCTGTGCGGACTGCATAGGATTCGTTCTCTTCTCCTAAAATTACCTGCCTTGGAGCCAGTGCCTTAGAACAACTGTAGCCTATTAACAAACCAACTTCACACTCCAACTGTGGGGGAATCTCATTCACTATAGCCTTGAGGTGATTCCAATGCCTTGCCGTTTCACAGGTAGGAATGTGTGAGCGGTTCACTGGTATACAGTCTTTAGTGTAAGCAGGAGGGAGTTCGATCATTTCTGAAGAGTTGTAGCCTCTAACTTTGAGACCTGAAACACGTTCACTTGGCACCACAGCATCTTTACCAAGCATTGTAGTGAGCTTTAACCTTATTGGGGTGGACTCTGCCTTGAGACTGTTAGACACGTCTTGGTCAATGAACACTGTGTCACTTTGGGTGTCCAAGAGTGCATAAACTAGCCTTTCCATACTTGGATGTGGCTCTGAAGACACCCATACTGGCACAATCATAGACGTGCTGACACACTGTTCGTTGGGCTCTGCATTGAGAGACAGGGTAGTTGCTGCCTGTTCTGTGTTGCTCTGGGTTGAGCTTGCGGCTGATTTGTCATAGCTGAAGTCATGCAGGCAAGTAGGGTGTTTTTTGTTACACATTTCACATACAAGTCTGTAACGACAGTCCTTTGCATTGTGTCCGGGTTTGAGACAGCCATAACAGAGTTTTTTCTCCCTTATGTACTTTCTTCGTTCCTCAAGTGATTTGGCTTTAAACTGTCGGCAACTGTTAAGTTTGTGTGAGTTGTCTTGACAGAGCAAGCATGGTGGGTTGACATTTGACCTCTGTTTTGTGTTTTCAGTCTCTGTTAGTACCTGTGTGTGCAGAACACTGGAGGTGGGTCTTTTCTCCCTTTGGTAACCTTTACCAGTGCTTGTGGTGAAGTCTGTTGAGTGGAGAGCATGAAATGATGTGATCGGGTTGCACACAATCTCTGCTTCAGATAACAGGAACTCAGCAAAGTCCTTTAAACTTGGAAACTTCCCACTTTCTTTCATGAACTGAGTAGCTTGACGATTCCACCTTGCAGCTGCCCAGTCTGGTAACCTTTGAACAAGTTTTTGGTTCTCTTCACAATCGTTTAGAATATTCAAGCCTTCAGTGTGGGGCATAGCTTCTTGACATGTTTGAATGAAATCAGCAAATGCCCTAAATCCTGTCGAGTCCTTTGTTTGTATCTTTGGCCATTTTGCTAGCCTTTCTCTGAACGCTTTCTGTATGACAAACGAATGTCCATAACGTTGGTTGAGGCGTTCCCATGCGTTCTTGTATGCATCACTGTCATTCCTATAGAAAATGCCATCAAGGATCTTGCGAGCTGAACCTCCTACATATTTCTTCAAGTAGTGCAGTTTGTCAGCAGGTGAGATGCTCTTTTTATCTATGAGTGCAGTAAATGAAGCTTTCCACTCGATGAACTGTATTGGGTCACCGGTGAATATGGAGGGCTCTGGCGTTGGCAGTCGGTTCATGCTGATGCTGTCCTGTAGTTCTTGTGCTAAATAAAGGATGTCTGATTGTGGAAGTGAGGTGGACACCACATTACTGTTAGGAGCTTGAATAGGAGCAGAAACTGTGGAAGGTCGCTGGACTTCTTTGCTTGCATCTACGACGTGAACACTGCTCTCACTGCTCTCACTGCTCTCACTGCTTATTTCTTGATCATATGTCCTTAGTCGAGCTCGAGCAGACTTTATATCCTTTTCTGCCTTTAATCGTTCTAATTCACGTTTTTGAGTTTCTAGTTCCTTTCTTTGCTTTTCCTCTAAAAGCTGAATCTTTTCTTTTTGTTTTTCTTCTTCTAATAGCACCTCATACTCCACTTCTTTGGCTGCTAACTCTGCTGCAGCCTCTGCTCTCTTTGCAGCCACTACAGACTTGGCAGAATATGATTTACTGGCAGTGGAGCGTTTGCTCAAGAGTGTGCAGGAGGAACTGTAGATGGACTGAGCAAAGTCTGGGTTGAGAAGTTCACGGAGACGTGTCTTCACATTGTTACTATCATAGTCATCTATGCCTGAGAGTCTTTCATGTGCAACCTTGATAATGTCTCTGGTGACTGCTTCACATGCATCGATGAGTCGCCGTGTGTCACTGGAGGGAGTAATGTGGTCCCTGATTTCCATATATAACTTAATGACACTGTCTTTTTCTTTCTCTACAATGTCCATGAGTGAAGCTATTTGACTGTTTGATATGTCTCCTTTTAACTGCTCTCGTGTAGTACGCACCTGTTTTTTCCATTCATCATAAACTTTAAGAAGCCGTTTTTCCTTTCTGTGGGCTTCCTCCTCCTGATATGCTTGCATCCTTTCTGTAGGTCTCCTTTGACGAACCGAGCGTGAAGATTCCTCTTCCTCATGGACCTGGAGGTCCTCCTTGTACTCTGGTTCCCTTTCAGATGCTTCCATGCTGAGGATGCGGCGTCACTGTTGACCATCGGATCCCAGATGACCTTGATTGGAGCTGTGAACCTTACTGGAGTGGCTCTCACTGGGACCTCAGTGCTGAGTTGGGTGGAGCTTTTCCTCAGCTTGGGTCAAGCTCTTACTGTAGCATCCCCGGTTGAAATGATAGTCTCTTAAACTGATGGTTCACAACCTTTATTTATTCCTTAATGTGAACACACCGTAAGAGCTGTAATAAAGCAACCAAAATATACAATTAATAACTTACGGTATGTTCTCTTTGTCCCTTCTCCTTAATTATAAGTCATTGCATACTAAACACAGTTGGTTACCGGCCAAAACGCAACGTAAACACCACATAAAGTCAGAAAATAAAACTAAATACATTTACAAAACAAAGCCGTTAAATACTGACCTTGTTCCCATTCAACCAGGAGCTAATAACTGTCTGTCGCTTGTATTTTAATAACCTTTTCTTTACTTTTGCTGCCAAGCACAACTTTTTTGTTGGCGCTCCTTTTTCTTACGTCAGTTTTACCTTTTTATTTTGCAGCAGTCGCTGCGGATTGCGGCACCTTACCGTTTTCCTCCTTCAAAATAAAAGCATCATTTTCATAATAAAACATGAACCAAATCAGTAATACAAAATGATAATAAGGTCATTTACACTCAGCAAAACTCCGAATGTTGAAAAAGAAGACAAAAAATCCTATAGTCAAAAATATGATTGTAGTCTGGTATCAGGTTAAGAAATACTTGAGTGAATCCATCTCCCTCTCGCACTTTAGCCCGATATGGGGTAACCATTTTTCCCTCCAGGCCGATCAGACCCGGGTTTTGGGAACTGGGCTGGGAAAGGTTTGCAAACAGTAGGGGACCTAATGGGACCAGACAATGAGACCCTGATGACATTTGAGGAGTTGATTGGCAAGTATGATATTCCACGCAAACATCAATTTCAATTTTTACAGTTGTAGGAGCTATTTAGTAGTCTGTATGTTTCTTTAATATCTGTTCATTTGTTTTGTTTGGATTACTTGATCATATTGTCTTTGTTAGTTATTTATGTAGATTTATTATTTGCTTATTTATCATATTTTGTTTGGGTTGATTAGTAGCTTATTTGTGGGTTTATTTATTTGATTTGGTTAACACTATGGGCACCTGAGGTCTATTTAGGTAGGTAGTAGGCATAGGACCAGCATGCACCTGGGTGGGCCTATGGTTTTTTATCTGAGCAGGAGAGGCAGCAGCAGGATGGTGCCTTTGTTCTTTTGTTTGTTTGCTTGCCTGGTATGAAATAAAATAAGAAGAAGCGCAACACTCTGGTTTGGACAATGACTCTTTTTGCCTGCATAAACCACATACCCATGGTGCATCAGTGGCCCTTTGATTATTTGGTTAAAGTTAAGTTTATTTTTTAGACAAATAGCCACTACAACAGCTGAGAAACTTTTTAAGATCATCTCAAAATCAGCGTTTGTCAATCTCCCCGCTATCCACCTTGGAAAAAGAAATTAAAAATGACTGTTGTGGAAAGGGAATCATCTCCAAATTATATAATAAGTTAGTGGAAGGTTCTTCTGAGTCTTCTTCACGAAAACTTAATGCCTGGAGGGAGGATCTACAGGAGGACCTGCCCTCAGAGGACTGGGAAAAAGCGTGTGTTAAAGCACAAACAAAAACTACCAATACTCGACTTAAGGTGCTGCAATATAACTGGTTAATGAGGACATATGTGACACCAGAAAAACTCAATAAATATAATGGAGCTATCCCAGACCTATGCTTCAGGTGTGGAGAGGAGAGGGGGACATTTTCTCGCCTCTCTCGAGGCGTCTGGGAATGTGATAAAGTTCAATAGTTCTGGGCATAAATGTGAAAAATGTCAAGCTTTCCCATGTTACAATAGAGAAACTTTTGTTGTTATTGTTACATTTTTTTTTGTTAGTTTGTTGTTTTGTTTGTTTTTCTCTCTTAATTTATACAATTACTATATTTACAGGTCATATACTCTCTTGTTCACTAACTGATGTTACACAGACCTGGTATGCAAGTAAGGGTGATTTGAACACTAGACAATAATTTAGCGGCACTTGATGTTTTTCTTTGATGTGAGAGTACTTTTTTGTCTGTGTATTGTCAGAAGCAATTTGAAACTTCAATAAAAAAAATAATGTTGGAAAAAAAAGTGTGACCTCCATTTGCACTTAACATGTCTTGAAGTCTTTTGAGCTGAGAATATGAGATTTACTGCATGGATCTTCTGCTGTCTTACGCCAGATTTCATTCCAGACAAGTCAAAAGTCTCGTATTGATTGTTTGAGCTACTTGTTGTTCTGGCTGTACCATTCTAAGTTTGGTCTTCATCAATGCTTTCTGGTGTTGGGCATTACATACACATGCAGGCCTTCAAGCTTGCTAATAGATCAGACCGAGTCATAGTCGCATTATTCTATTCACACAGTTACACAATTTGAAAGGGGGGGGAAATCATCATTTTATATCAGCAAAGCCACTCTCAAAGGAAAATCAGCAAAGAAATTGGATACTCAAGATGTGGTAATTATACTCTTCTTAACAAATTTCAAGAATCTAGAGAGAAAGCTGTCAATGTCTGATCAGAGGTTTCTTACAGGTTCTCCTCTGAGAGACAGGAGGAAGTCTAGCAAAGAATTTGCTCAGCATCTGGCAGCTTCATCTGGATGCCAATTTGATCCATCTACAGTCCAGAGTAGTTCGATGAGGAATGGTTTCTGTGGAAGCGTAGCAGCCAAGATACCACCTTTTCTAAAGGGAAGCATGGCTAAAAGACAGAAATATGCCAAATCTCAAAGAATGGAGTAAAAATCAATGTGTGAGTGATGAATCAATATTCAAAATGGTCCAATTGTCAACAATATCTGAAAAAAGAAATTAGAGAAAGTTGCAAGGAAGAGCGTTTGCAGCCTCTAGTGAAACATAGAGGAGGCTCTGTCAGGGTTTGGGCCTGCATTTCTGCCAGTGTTGGGGCTATTGTCCAAATCAATGAAATCGTGAATGCTAAAAAAACAGACACATTTTGCTTGGTCATTGCATTCCCTCTGGAAAGCTCTGATTGATATTATTTTTCAGCATGACAATGCTTCCAAGCGCACTGCTAATGCAGTGAAATCACATCTGAGGTAAAGACAGCTGATAACACAGTGACTGGCCTCCACAGAGTCCACACCTGAATAATATAGATGTTGTATGGGATCATCTGGGCACAGGAAAAGAAGTGCTGAAGTAATGTTAGTGTGATGCACCATGAGGTTTCTACAGAAAATCTCCAGACAGTCTACCCACCAGAGTTCCAGATGTGCTTGCTGCAAAGGAAGGTCACATAAAATAGTGCCTTTAGCCCGTATAAGCTATTCTGATCTAAAAATTTCTGTGCTTTTAACAATGTGTACTTATTTCCTGTCCTTTCTTGTTATGTCTTCTTAAAGATGTCGAGTGAAGGCATGCATATGTATGCTCATTACAACCTTGCTAAAATAACAGATGTAAAGGTGGCCTAATGCTATCACACAGCACTATAAGTATCAGAGAATTTCTATTAAGTGGAAGGTAGAATAAGTACACCATTACTTTTTTAGTATTAGTCAAGTAGTAGCTACGAAAGTAAACTACAACATTCGGTGTCTTGAACAATATTTGAAGTAAGAGTAAGTCAAATGCATGGGGGACACTATCATAAACCTCTGTGCCTACAGAGGAGAGAAGTTCACCCACAAAGTCCAATAATATATAATAATAATATCACAAGTACATAATTAATAACCAGTGCAAATCTGTGTATGACAACTCAGCTGAAGTGACAAAAAGTACACAGCACCATTTACCGTTAGGTCCTGATTGATTCTGTCTCTCTGTCGGAGGCAATTTATAATTCTAAGTAATTAATAAAGTTACGGCTGTTGTGTCCCACAAATGTATGCAGCTGTCTCTCTTTAAAGATGCTCATATGGATCCTGTTACTGTCTGATGCTCAGGTATTTAATAAACTCTAGGGGAAGACTCCTGCAAACAGCTGGAAGCTACAAACTAAACTTCACCTCCTGTTCTGTTTTCTCAGCACCTGGATTACATTAATTACTGGTGAGTCTTATTAATCTGACCTGTTACAGACTCAGCCTTCATCTCAGTTGAGTTGTGCTTTTATAGATGTTAAAGGATGTGAAATTATAGAGAAAGTAAATGAGAAAAAACTCACAGTGAAGCAGCGTTGTGTGTGTGCCACTGTCAACGAGAGGCAAGTGAACCTTTTATCTACCTCTCTCTCTCTCTCTCTCTCTCTCTCTCTCTCTCTCTATCTATCTATCTATCTATCCATCTGTCTATGTAGAATACAAACAAAAAGAACACAACTAAACACTGAAATGAGCTGCAAATAAAGACAACAGCATCTGATGAGATATGCTCTGACATCCTCACATTATATACATAATTGTACAGTTTATAAGGTGCTACTAGTTGATGCATATTGTCACAGTTGAACCAAAATAAACACAAGCTAGGATCAAATCATCATGAACATTTTGAAGAGTATTTGCAGTCAGTTTAACTGACTGTTGAGTCCATTTTGCCACTGTTGGCACTATGAGAGGCAGCCGTACAGAGTAGAGAACTAAAGGCATGACTGTGGTTGACTATGGATGCACTTACATTACTGAGTTTTGACACATGAGAATCAAATGTGAACTTTATTTGGCCCATAAATGGTTGATACAGATACAGCTGCTTTGGATTTCTGATCCTGCAAACGTCGGTTAACAGATTTGGGCCACTGTTAGCAAATGTAATCAAAAGGAGTCAGCAAATGTATCTAGAATAATTCTGCAATAAGTCTGGCAACCACATTGTGTTGATCTACCTAGGGTCACTGTACTTTATCTGGGGATTGAGTCACCTCCAGCACAGATGTCTGAAATGGAATAAGCTTTGCCCTTAAATTCTCTGTGAGCTCTCATCAGCAGAAACCTTGGTGTCATTTTTGGCTCTGAAATAAACGTCAGGGCTCACATGGGATACGCCACTAAATCAGCTCTCTGTCATCCTGAACGTAAAACCACAGCGTTCATTTGTGGCTATGAGCAACACACAGGAATGAATGCACACATTTATATTCAGCAGGTAGGTTCAGTTCCATCTCATTTATTTTATTTGTCATGGTCTTTATGTAAACAGTTGCACTAAACTATACGGAGTGGCCTTCACAAAATAAGTCCAATTCATTAACTGAAAACAGAAGAAAAACACAAGTGCACCCTAACAAAGGTGTGTCAAACAAGAGGCAGTAGAAGAACCAGATATCAGTTTTGAAAAGCTTTACAGCCGTGAACCTGACGCCTTTTCTTATCTCCACTATGCAGTTCACAGGGCAGTCTCCCAGCCACAACAGAGGCCTCATGAAATGACACTGCAGTGCCTGTAAACCTCAGCTCTCAACACGTCTGAGGCATCATGGGAAAAATGGAACTTTTGAGGGGTATTGTAATATGTTGTACATACAACCCACAGTGGTGCTGTAAGGAGTTATCCCTGCCCCAAAATACTAAACAAAAACCAAATGAGCTAAAGCTAACGTCAGCCTGAGTTCTTTATGTTCACACTACACCAATAAAACCTGAGTCATATTATCAAGAGCTGAAGTCTGATCAAACAGGGTTTTTATGTCAGGGCCTGTGACTTGACAATATTTCAGAAGGTCTGTGTAAATGAAACTGCTTACTACTAAACTTAAGTTTAAATACATCTTAAAGAAACAGAGAAAGATTTCAAAGTCCTAGGATAATGTTTCTGTTTGAAGTCGCCTCACATATAGACTGCGAATACAAGCAAAAACACATGACTGAGGCCACCATAGTGGTTTTATAACCTGAGACACACACACACGGAATGTTAGGAGGCAGGGCAGTAGCTGGCTTTATGGGCTACGTACCTGAACTGGTCACAAAATAAATCGTGTAATACAAACAGTATTTCATTTTCAGCTGGAGACACTAAATGCAGCATCACTTCAGACTCAACAAAGAAAATCACACAAGATCTGTTCTTCCGGCAGTGAAATTTATAATCACAACAACCTCAGTGAATGCATACGTGTTATATCTTTAGTGTTTACTCTCTCTCTGTCAGTCAAGGACCTTATATCCTTGACATATCAAAAAGTACGATGTCAACAAAGAAAGATCATTTGTTGTTAAAGTTCAAAGAGTTTGGGTGAGATTGCAAGTGGATCAGCCTACATCCTGGAAAACCCTGACAACCATTTGCAGTATAACTAATAAATGGAAAAGGAGCACAGTTTTTGTAAAGACTAAAACAATTTGGCCTGGTGAGAAAATGTCTCGGTGTGCAGACTCTAGTGTGGCGTGCCTGTGGTCTGAAAGCAAACACATGAACCACAGAATTTTGGGAGAGAAAATGCAGATCATTTCGTTAAGCTTGTTTAGTGGCACATAAGAGCCTTGATTTCACAACAGTTTAAACAGCAGTCTGTCTTACTTGTGTCTGTGACTGTCATTAGTTCACCCAGTCCCTCATAAAGACAGAGTGACTCCACAGTAACACCTCTAGATACTTCTGTCCAAGGCATATCATCTTCAGCCCTTTTCCACCTCAATGTCATTGTTCATCTTGTCGGATATATCTGCAGAGTAATAATACTAATAAACTTTGTAATCAGTTAACAGGAGTTGCTCGTGCCACCTGTTGTGGCCACTGGTGACAGCGTGCCGCCTTGTTTCTGTGGTGGACTTTTGAAAGTGTCTGCGTTAGCCCAGCTGTGGCTGGCTTGGGAGACTGCTCCAGAGTCCCACCTGAAAGCCATCTCGGCTGACTAGCCGAGCTGAGGACTTGCTCTGCAGCACCTGTTCTCCCCGCCTCCAGACCTGCCGGATTGGGCCACCACTCGACTCCCTCCACCTCCAGCCAATCCACTGCAGCCATCTCACACCTGAAGACCATAAAACCTGCAACCAAGCTCTTGGTTGGGGCGACAAGGATTTTATGTGACCTGTTTGCCCTGGGGCCTCTTTGTTTGTGATTCTGAGTTTCAGTGTATTGCGTGTTCCTGGGAATGGAACTTCGTTTCGGCAGTGTGCTAACTCGTGCAGAGGTATTTCGTGTCCTGGTGAAGACTTTTGTGTGACCTCTGTTAGTCACTTCCTAGTTTAGTAAGACATTAGTCTTTGCTGTGTGTAAAAGACACTAATATTACTGAGTGTTCTGTAGCCACTGTGTGTGGTGATTCGTGTGCCACGTCCCTTTTGTAACGTGTGTGTGTTCGGAGGCACCAGTTTTGAGTTCATTTAGTTCTGTGCACTCGTCACTCGTTTGTTGTTTCTGTTTGCTGTTGTGTTCGGTTTGGCGAGGGAGTTTAGTTGTGTTCTGTTGTTTAGTCTTAGTAAGTTTTCAGTAACTCTGTTAGCCTTGGTTTGGTTTTATTTGGTTCTTTGATTTTAGCAACACCCAACAGGTTCTGTTACTTTATCACCTTATTTATGTTAATTTAGTCACTAAGCAATTAGTTGCATTACCGAACCAATAACACCTGGTTTTATTTTTGTTGCACCCAGCTACCCCTAGAGGCTGGGCCGTAACACACCAGGGAACATAAGTATACACTCAAGCTCTGAAGTGCACATTGACCTGAAATCTCCACTATGAAGCAAGTTCAGCATACCCAGGATATGTTTTCATTATCTGGTTTCACTAAACCTAAAAACTGCAGCCACACTATGCAAAATTGGTTATCAGCTCATTAAGTCAACCCAGGGTTTCTAACTGTAGCTGAGGGGGCAGGGTTGGCATTTGCAATTGACCAATTGCAATTATAGACAGATCAAGAGTCTCATATTTCTCACAAGAATAACAAACGTACACCCAAACCAATATGAGGAATATAAAAACATCATACCGGCTAAAAGTTGCATAGATACTGATTCAGGAAGGAAAGGTGGTAAAATAAATAAATAAATGAATGGCTGTGTCAGTGTGTATGTTCACAGGTAGCACGGTTCACAGTAGCCCTGCCCATCATTAAGGTATGAGTACACCTAACTATAATTGCATTGGTGTCTGCCATTAAATTCATGTGTTGCATTGATGTGTTTCTATAGAACATAAAACGGTTTTAGCCTCATTTGTTCAAGCTGTGGTCCTGGTGTTCAACAGTCCTCAGAGAAAGTAAAGAACCAGGACAAACCCACCATTCAAACTCTTAAGGAGATTTACTGCAGAACTTAGAAGGTTAACAACTCCAGGGCTTTAGTGCTTTGAACAATCTTGATTTTAGAATTATGCTGCTCTACAAAGGCATATAGAGAAATGTACTGGATTCGAAATTGCTTGCATTCAACAGAAAAAAGAAGCAAGGAAGACTGGAGCTCCCTCCCTCTGTGCCTCACTATGTTGCTTAATTAACATATTGCCAGCAGCAACTGTGGCTATTTTGAAGAATCTAAAATAAGAAACACATTTTAATGCTAGATATTTACAGTGGTTATATAATTGCATTTTTGTTATTTCATGGTTTTGAGGTTATAGTTTAGTCTTTAGATTTGCTCTACACTGTTGAACACAGAAAAACATTAAGAAAAAACCTTACCTGTGTCGGTGGGTCAAAACCATTGGCAGGTGCTGTAGCTACATAAAGCATCTTTTCTTTACATTATAAATGCAGAACTAAAAAGCCACAATGCATTCTCATCAAGGATCAAAATACCTTAATGAGAATGCAGCTGTAAAGTTAAATCCCGTATATCCAGATACTGATCACATCTTAATACATTGGCGTCATTGTTCTGATTGGTCAGGTGGTCCACACTAAATGTTATGCAGTGTCCAAGTGTTCATTCTCAGAAAGCTGTGAACATGAGCCGTGCAGTTTAAAGGAATTTCAAAAGTGTGTCACCTTGGAGTTAGAGGGACAGCAAAGTCACTGAACGTCAATCTCCGGGGACCACAAACACCTATCACACATTTCTTGGCCCTCAGCCAGTAGTTGTCATGATACTTGGTGCAGGCCCAGTTTGTTGGACAGACAAAAATCCCCACGGAAAAAACAACAGACTCCAACAAAAACCTCGGAGGCAGTTTAGTTGTAAAAACACATGCCTTTCCCCAGTCTCAGAAATGCTTTAGTGCTGCTAGATATAATAAACTGACTACATGCTTAATTATTTTGGCAGGGTAAGGAATTTCATATTTTAAATAAAATGAGGCTGCTGAATGTTCCTCTCTTTCTACATTTACATTGTCTTTGTCTTCTTAAATAATCTGATTAGGACCTTTGATGGCTGCTATGCCATGCAACTGCTTCTATTTTTATATATATCTATTATCCATTCTAATGGCCATTTGTTTTTGATAGTTTTTATTGGTTTTTGTTTAACCACTACCCTACGAACATGGACCTAAGAAACAAAGACACGGGCAGCCAGTCTGACTTTAAACATCTGTCAGAGTGTGTCGATTAGAAGGTCTGCTTTATGAACCACTGCACATACACTCATGCACAAACACATACAGAGAGAGGGGATGCATCAATTACATCCTGACCAAATTCAGTTAACCTTTTGTTTCTTGGGCCAGACACAGAGAGCCAGGGCCAGGGGCTAACCAGGACACAACAAACACACACACACATAGTAACAAGAAACGTGCACACACACAGGCCTGTGGTACACATTAACTGAATTAACGATGGTCCAGAACCTGGTCTGGACATCGTCACTGAGGCATCTGGTCAGCACTGCATCTCTCTGCTGATGTGTCTCTACATCTCTCTTATTTGTCTCTTGTTTACCCAGGGCTACATTATCCAGATAAAAACTTTATCTCATGGTAATGACTGATACATCTTTTAAACAAGCAGAAAAAGTGAAGTTGAAATTTGACGAGGGTTATGGAACTGTATGTTGTGATTACATTTGTGATTATGTTATTTTAGTCATATACGCATAACAGCAAAACACTAGAATGGTCTACCATATAGATCACTGAGTTAAGGCGTTACCATGTAGGCGCAGGTTGTGAGCAGCGGCTATGACTTAGAGTCTGGCTTATGACCCTTTGCTGCATGTCTCTCTCTCCTCTGTACCCCCTTTCACCCCATCCTATCCTTTCTCTCTGTCTCAATAAAAACGGAAAAAACTGCCCCCCCCCCAAAAATATTTTAAAAAATGGAACTTTGTAGTGCTGAGATGAAACTTCACTTATCTATGTGAGTAAACTGATGCGCTGGTTGGTGAATACAAGACCAAAGCACACATTTTTTTGAATCTTCATTAGTACTATGTAAATTACATATCTTTACCAAGTAGGACCACTTGTTTACTGCTGTTATCTGAATGGTTCAGTTTGTGAGTGGCTATCGGTGTAGCCAACAGGTTACATAACAGAGGCTGAACCAGTGACAACATGCAGACATTTACAACAAAAGAAAAATAGTCTTTTCAGTTAGAGTGTCCATTTATAGATGCACAAGAAGTCAAATACGATGAGTTGGAATTCCACAGTTTGTGCGCATTGTTTCAGCTGCATTGTTGTCCTGGATGCGTTTCTTAGAGCGCAGATATGTGAGACTTGAAGTGAAGTGAAGCAACGCAACTTGCTTTCTGTACATATACCCACATTTCATTTTCAAAGCATCTGAACAAAATTTGAGGTTCAAAAGCACAAACTCGTCTTTTAAAGCAAGATTAAATATAAGTACACCAGAGGCTGCATATACAATGGAGTCCTTTTATTCAAGACCGCATAAAGTACACATTCTGTATGCACACACAGAAAAAGACACTAGGGCAAAGCAACCATATGTATGTATTCTTAGTAGTTTTTACAGTGTAACCCCATTTACAATGTCAGGTTGTGAAACACAGTAGCAGTGAGTCGTTACTCAGTGCACTGCAGCCCAGTGAGCCTCCAGCTTTTGTGGTTGATGTGGTTCTATTGATGCCTAAATAAATGTTTGACAGTTTTATAATCATGGTGTATGACTTATGAATATGACATAGCTAAATATGGACAGGTTATAATCTGAGGCTAATAGCTAACTGTAATATTTACACATTAACAATAAGACTTAATATGGAGGAAAAAGGGCTTGTGCCAAAGTATGAATATAGTGAGCAAGTTTATGTTCCTATCACTTTGTCCTTCACACACACACACACACACACACACACACACACACACACACACACACACACACACACAAACACACACACACAATGTGCCCACTGGCTAAGTGTGTGTTTGTCTCAGTGCCAGTTTCCTTCCATTAGAAAGAGACAAAGCCGTGGGCATCCAAACTTGTCAGGCAGAATTTTGAAACATGTGCCATGATCACACAAAACTGTAACCCCATATGACCTGTATCATAGCAAAACACTCAGAAATAACCTGTATGGTGTTAAAACTAGAGGTGTCTACCTCCAAGAAACCCAAGATGGTATCAGCAACCCCAATACAATTATGTTTTTTGTATGAAACCATAAAAAGTAGACTGTCCGTTTAATTTCTCAGGAATCTTGTGAATGTTACTTTTCTAAGAGAATGATCTACAAACAATACAAATACGTAGGGCAAATCCACTGTAGGATCTCAAAATACACCTGATACTGTAGAAGAGGAGAGGAATCAACAGATTAAATGACACAATGTTTTAAACAGAATGCTGTGTTTTCCCACCTAAAATATATAAAATGATAGAAAAACAAACATTAAATATAAACCAGGGCTGTAAAAAAAGAGTCAATCATTTGTCATGTTTTAGGGAAAAACAAATGTGAATAGCTCAGTGAACATCAGTGACTGCTCATAGACACGTCATAAAATTTTACAGAGTAACAGCAAGAAAATATTAAACTTCATGTGGCATATGTAGTGGAGCACATGGTGAATTTTTTTTCAAAGCTGCTGCCACTAGGGCAGCTGTGGCTCAGGTGGTAAAGCAGGTTATCCACTGATCGCAAGGTTGATGGTTCGATCCCCAGCCCTTCCGCATGCCGAAGTGTCCTTGGGCAAGATACTGAACCATGAAATTGAGACACAAAATTGCTCCCAATGGCAGGCTAGCGCCTTGCATGGCAGCTCTGTCACCATTGGTGTGTGAATGGGTGAATGCGAAACACATTGTAAAGTCCTTCAAATACCACTAAGGTAGAAAGAAGCGCTATGTAAGTGCAGACCATTTACCATTAGATACAGCATGCACGTCCTTCAGCAAGATTACCAGTGGTCAAGCTGGCTGACTTCCAGCTGGCTCCCCAAACACATGAATGGGTTTAAATAGAATCATACAGCTTCTCTTGACAGTAGGTGATTTAATTTTTAACATCAGGAACGGTCGGGGCGGCCCCCAGCCACTCCCACCAAACCAACAACACATAAAGAGAATGGCAGGTCATTTTGGTTATTTTGCTAACAAGGGAGTAGGCATCTCCCCTCTTCTCATCTCTCACATTGCCAGCTGCACCAGTCCAGTGCTGTTCCTGGGTATTTAGTCTTTGCCTCCTGCATCCTGTTCTCCTGCCACAGTCCCATCTTTGCTATTGGTCTCCATTCCTTCCCTGATTTATCTGCCTCTGAATTCATTGACTTCTGAATCTCACCGCCAGACCTTCTCAATCCACTTGACTAGATTTATATTTTTTTCAGTTATTTTGGAGAGAAGCCTAAGGATTAACTTCCAGACCAGTTCAATGAACTAAATAAGTCATTTCATGAAATGTTTTGTGAAAGCCAGCTTTACTTCTTTTTCAAAGACACCTTCACAAAACGTCTTTGTAAAAAGAAATTAATTATGTATCAGCTCACAAATTGTTTAAATCATTATCAAAAAAGAGAAGTCATTTATTCTGGACATCCTGGAAATCCCTGTGATGGTGGTGACCGGTTCAGGTTATACCCTGCCTCCACCCTAAGTCAGCTGGGATAGACTCCAGCCCCCAACAACCCTACAGAGGATAAAGCAGTGGATAGATAATACATGGATGGATGGGTCCTGGATATGTACATGAGCTTCCTCTCTGTTATCCAGCTGTCATTGTATTGTGGTGGACAGAGGAGAGCTGCTGATGTAATTGGTCATAATTGATTCCAGCCCCTGACCAACCCCTCACACACCCACTGATAATGTGTGGTAATGGATTCTAACTAATCCTATCTTTGCAGGTAGAAGCCATTGTCCTCTGCAGAGCACATGCATTCAGACACTACAGCTGCACACACAGAAGGTGTTAGTTAAGGGTTTAGTGATTAGACTGGTGAGGACTGGGGTTAGGTCCTCGCCCTGATTGTGACGTCACTGAACTTGCTCTGACCCATGATTATGTCAAACAGTGGTGAACATTTTGGTGATACTGACTGCCTGCTCCACATTCTATCAAAAGTTCAGTTTTTCACCTCCCATGAAAAGCCCATAATCAACCCTAGCAGGATCTGCTTGGCCAGCAAAAAGAACAAAAAATGTTCCTCCATTCCCATCTGTATTAAGCCATTTTAGCAGTTAGTAGCTGTACTGTTTTGTCTAGAAAGCATTAAACTTTTATCTCAAGTCTATTTCTCCTCTGTCAGTGTTTACAGTTGAATGTGGAGGTTGAGTGTGTTGTGTCACCTTTTGCAGTCTTGTGTTCAGCTCCTGTAAACAGCTACTTCTAAGGATGTAGACAGTGTTTAGAGGTTAAAAGCACAGCCTAAAGCAGATTTCCAAATAGTGCTTCTTCTTGTAAAATTTTTGTAGCATTTCTATTGATACAAAGATGGTTCTGTTGTTGCCTTTTCCACTGGCTTTAGCACCATGTTGTCTCAGCTGGCTGAGGGTGATGATGTTGATTGTTCAGTTGCATTTACAGGCCAGAGTTCTCAATGCCCAAATAGGTTGTTTTCTGCATGTTCAGCCATTGATTGTGAAGTCACCCATTCACTGTGTGGACTGGCCCACTGGCCCACTGGCCAGTGTTCAAAGTATGCCAATGTTTCAACCCAATGTGCAGAGATAGGTGGCAAAGCTTGCTCTATATGACTTTGGTAATGAGGACAATCCTGTACATAAAAATAGGATTGCTGAATCCCTCAGCTGTTAGTCTTTTGTATCTGTGAGCCTACTATTTTTCATAAGAATTGCTTGGAGAAGAAAAGAGCTCCTTGAACTGTCTGTATTGTGGATGCTTTTGGCAGTGCTCTCATTCATTAGCACCACAATAAGATGCACCATCATTAGACTGCAACCTCCAGGAACATAGAGGAAGTTCTCCCAAATCCCTATGTATTTGTTCAGATAGAGTCTGCTGTCCTTGGACCAATTGTGCCTGCTTCCCAAGGCCTTCCTCTTTTCTCAGCTTGTTCATTCCATTCAACCACTTGAGCTGTTTAATGTCTGCGTTCTGCTTAGCAACCAGCTGATGGCTAAGCAGCATGCAGGAACCTGTTTCAGGCTTGTACTTGATTTTGTAGGACCTCACATGTGCTCACTAATGCGCACATTAGTCAGCTGATGCTCTGCAGCTCCTCACATTGTTTCAAAAACTTACCATTATCTCATATGTCTGAATGAATGTCTGAATGAATCATGTCTTCAGGGACAATGTTAAAAAGAGAACAACCAATCAGCATGTCCTCTGCACTAAAAGAGTAGGTCTCTCACAGGCGTGCATGACACCAAATACCACAGATACAGATACCAAAGAAGAAGACAAATACTCTGTTGACCTGACCATGCAAAGGTTCTACTGACATGGCAGAGAGTTGTGAAAGAGTCAGTGCAGGGCTGCCATTGCTGTGGTTTAAGTCCACTGACATGCTTGTGGTTATTGACCATTTTACTAACCTTGCCCATACTGCTCTCACTTAGAGCAGGATGCTAACTTTGAAACCAATCTAATTGGTAAGATGCTCCAAGTTAAATACAAGACTTCACCACCCCATGGAGAATGGAGCCCTTGAGAGATTGTCTAGGCCATGTGTACATGGTCCCAGCTGCTGAGAAGTCTCACTTTCTTCCATGGTGCCCTAGTACACTAGACCAAATGGCTTTGCTCTCTTGGGCAAGGGAGAAAGGTCCTTCGGTCTTGTACACTAGGTACGGGAGCAAGGGCAGAGCTTTCATGCTGTCTACTCACGTGATGTTTAGGTCTGTCCTTTTGGATGAATAAACATAGTAACTCAGGTGTGACTTGGTAGAGACTATGAGAATTATCCAAACCTCTACTGTAAAAAAGCATTTGAGGCAAACTGGACTTTCCAAATGGAAGTTGAAGGGCACTCTTGTGGTTGGTGGAGAGACAGTTCTGTTGGCAAATAAAGAAAAGCAAGGAAAAGGTAAACTGTCTGACCAATGAGAGAACGACCTTCACACTGATGTGGAGAAACAGGAAAACACACTATCAGGACATCTTCTTCTGGGCATCAGCTGTCCGCTTTAGTTGATGTTTGCTGACTTGCAAGACTTTTGCTAAACCAGACCACACTGTTCACTGTGACTCACCTTCACACTCACTGTCCTGCAGACCTGACTTTCAACCTGATACTACAGCAGCTGCAACACCTCCATTTGGCACACAGCACAGCACCACTCAGAGACAAGGCAGTAAGAATTAGGTGTGGAAGAATTATTCTTTTGAGTGTAAAGTGTTTGCAGGTCACATTTTTTTTGAGTTGTGTAATTGGTTCTGTCCTTAAGCGATGTGTATGAATCACATTTTTTCTGATGATATGAAAATCTGTATGTGACTAAGTTGTGTAAGCCCAGGTTGCTCGTAGTTGTACTGTGTTATTTATTAGTTAACCAAGTGCCTTATCGTGTAGACATAGATGTTTTTCAATGAATGTTAACAGGCTTTGTAACCCCTTTGTCATTAAGTTATTCAGGAATAGACACTGATACCTGGTATCAGTTCATTTATGATCCATTACTATAAGATTCATCATTGTGTTATGTGTAATGTTAGTGCCCTCTGCTGGGACCTGGAGGGTGAGTCTAAACTCTGTTACCAGTGTGCTGTGTCCTTGCCTATCCTTTAGGGATAGGGTGTGGTGTGGTGGGGGAAGGAGCCTAAATGGACTTACTTTCCAAGATTATTTACTTAAATTATCTCAATAGTTTAATTCTTGCAGCAAAACATACATGTTTATTTTCTGCATACTGTGTGTCAGTAAAGGATTTTATTTACCACCAAAAAGGATTTTGTGATGATAATGGTTGTAAGTAATTTGTTTTTAAGATTCTCAAGATTATCAGTGACTTGGTGCTAGATTGCACATTAATTGCAAAACTTTGCAGTATAACTTGCAAACCATCAGTTCGCTAAATGATTTCTTTCTTGGTTTCAGTATTTTATGAAACCTAATTTTCCTGCCATTACTATAATAAACAACTATTTGTAAACCAGAAGTGATGGTATGTGTCTCAATCATAACACACATCTGTGGTACTACCTTCATTATCAACCTTTCTTTCTTCCAGATTTGTTTAGCTCATCTGTGTTTTTGGTTACATTCTGTTAGATTTTCTGACTGCTTGCATTTTTTGCCCTGATGAACCTTTTTTTTAAATAAATTTGTGAAACTATGTGCTGAGATCTCAGCAACTGCTTTTGTGAGTACAATGTTACAAACCACACTTCTAGTATAGGATTTTCATTTTGTCAAACCGTATTTTTGCAACAGTATAAAGTCAGTTTTTCAGTAATTTGAATGTACATCAATTATTCTACCGAGACACAAAATATGATCTTAGTGCTTTCTAAGCTTGTATTTACACTCACATATAGGTAATTCACGCTGTGTTTTAGAACTTTGCAGCTCTTATTTTAAACTAAGTTGCTGAGCTGGTGTGTGTGTGTGTGCCTTTGTGAATGTTTGTGTGTGTGCACAAAGGATAAGAAATGCTATCTGAACTCTTTCCACAATGAGGTCACTGAAACACACAAGACCTGTGTGTTTGTGTGTGTTAATGTGTGGTGGAATAATTTAACACACAGTTGGGCCCACAGTCTGGTTCCCATGGTATTAGTAGCAGTGGTGCAGTGCCGGAGATATGAGTGTTTGTGTGTGTGTGACAGAGAGGTGCCAGTGTTATCAGCAGAGCAGTAGGAAGGTTATGCTACACTAACAGGAATGTCTCTCATCAGTCCTGACACAGTCCAGCTGCCTCTCTTTCCCTCTCTCTCTCTTTCTCTAGCTCTCTCTCTCTCTCTCTCTCTCTCTCTCACACACCCCCCCAACAATAACATATACATTTAAAACAGAATTGAAAGTAGAACTAATGTGCTGAATGCTTTGTTTTTTCACCTCCATCTTGTTTCAGATCACTCAAACTCACCTTCTAGTTTAACACCACCGTGTGCTATAATTTCCATCACTACACTGTCACGACTGACCACAGAAAGGTCAAGGTCACTGTTACCTCACAAACCATGTTTGTGGTCATAACTCAAGAATTTACATGCCAAGTATGAAATATGTTCAAAGAAATGTCTAATAGGATAAAATTGTGAAGTGGTGACATTTTATATCCAAAGGGGCAAAGGTCAAGTTCCCTGTGACATAATGTTCGACAGCAATGCTTTTCTGGCTGTTATTCAATACCAGAGGTGGAGATTGTAACCGTGTTGCACATTCAGTCGGGTGCTGAATTGGTGACCCTAAGCTTGGGTGCCAACATTGAAGCCGTTTGAAAATAATTTACTGGAGTCATACATTTAAATACAGTGATAATGTTATGAGGGGGGAGGGAGCAGAGAACCCAGGCGCAGACACAGAACTTACAGATGAGCAGAATGTTAACTTAAGATTGCCTTTAATACTGAACCCAGAAAAAACTAGAACAAAGATTAACCCTGGTGACAACTAAAACAACCCAATACAGAAACATACAAAACTACAGAACCTTACAAAACTCAAAACTAACATGAAAGTGGAATGTAAAGAGAACTTAATTTACAAGCAACAACTAGACTACAGGAAAACTCAAACCAGACTCAACTGAAAGCAAAACTGAATGAAGGACTAAACACAGGAGAAGTAAACTAAAATCAATAAAAACACAAAGTTAACGAACAACAAAAAAAAGAACAACTAAACTCAAAACTGGCCACAAAGGGAGAAATCAAAGAACACCACAAAATGGAACCAATACAAAACCCTACTACAAAACTCAAAAATACTCAATGAACAGACAAGGTGGAAAACAAACTACACCAAACATTAAATGTGACGAACTGACAAAAGACTCTAAACATACAAACAGAATAATCAACAAAATTACAGGCTACAGTCCAAAACTAATCAAAACTTAACTGGTGACAGGCAAGATCCAGACAGGGAGAGTGACGCAAAGGCAGGGGGGAGTAAAGCAGACAGGTTACAGGGAAGCAGGCAGAAGACGGAGCGGGGACAGACAGTGAACCAGGGAAGCGTAGTCTATGGTCTGGCAGAGAGTGACTGAATGAACCGGGTTTTTATGGAGGGAGGTGATTAGTGGCAGGTGAGGTGTTCTTCACAGCTGACTTGAATGCAGGTAATCAGGGAGCTGGAATGAAGGTGAGGAAAAGCAGGGCTGAGTGAGAGGGAGAGAGAGAGAGGGAACGGAAGAGAGGAAGAAAGAAAGAGGGAGACAGACAAGGACTGAAGCGACGATCATACCAGATAACTTCCATTTGACAGAAAATTCCATTTGATATCTTTTAATAAATTAGTTCAAAGTCCTTAGTAGTCCTTACTAAACAAAACTCAGCATACATGTAAACTGCAACTAGATTGGCTGGTGAAGGCAAGCAATCACAAGAGAGACGTTCTATTGTTTTGTGAGAATGTATTATAGCTGAATATGAACAATTCAGGTGATGTTGGCAGTGTTGGTGACCTCATCTCATAATGCTGCTGCTAAGAACTTTATCTATAACCACTGATAAGTGTTTTAGCGTGATTGCATTAAAACTTTAACACTCTCTTTAATTAAGTATCTTAATAGTCCCATGCCATAGTATATGTATGTTTAAAGCACAAGTGGTTGTTAGAATTGGACCTCCCATTAGTGATCCACTTCTGCAGGCCAATTCACAGTGTCCACCTGACCAATACAGACTCTAAAAGCAGACAGCGGATGTGCACGTGACTCTTTTCATTGTACAACTTGTACGTATCAGTCTGCAACGCAGACAGTCGTATATTCCCTCATTCGAAACAGAAAAAAACACATGGGGCTGTCGTGGATGTTATTGAAATGGTAAATGGTAAATAGTCTGCACTTATTTATTTTTCTACCTTAGTGGTATCCAAAGCGCTTTACAGTGTGCTTCGCATTGATCCCCAAAGTTACTGAAAAGCAGTAACTTTGCGCTTTTTACAAGTTATAGCTGCTTGTTTCAGATAGATTTCTTGTTTTTGTGTTATGAACCATATAAGAACATTCTAAATAACAGTACAGTTAAACTTTTTTGTCTACTTTCCAGTAAACTCATCTGTAGTGACTGTAATCAGCAGTTACATGGCAACATCATAACAAATTCCCATTGACATAGGAAGCTTCCAGCTTTATGAGCAGTCAATAACTGTTACAAGTATGATCACCATCAAGCTCAAGATCAACAACTTAAGTTGTAGACATTTTTTCCGCCTAAAAAACATGCCCAAATTCAGTCAGTAACAGCTTCAAGTCCCTCTGTGGTCATGGATTAAACCGCTACAAACTCACCTCTGTGTAAAATATTTAGAAGCAGTTATTTTTTCACAGGAAATTAATACCGTCCTGCCTTAAAATGGCTGAGGTGCATCCTCCCCACCATTGCTTCATTTATAATGTAAAGATATATGAAGTCCCTGCATGTTTCTCTATGCACCCCTTCACACTGGCTCTCCAGCTCACCTACATCTCTACTCAAACACTGTGAAACTATGTTACGCTGCATAATGATAAGTTGTAACACAAAAGAAAGTCAGGCATAAATGTTCAATAATGGTGTCTAGTTTAGAGAGTAAATAACAGCCTTAAATGATGAGTCAGTAAACACTGATGTCACTGAACCAATTATAATGCTACATGCCATTTATAGTAGTATCAGGCAGCATCTTCACTGAATGTGCCATGCTCAGCAACCTTCAAAAGTAGTGGTGGGTTGTGTTTTAATAACAGATATAGGCTGGTCCTGGCCCAGAGACCTCCAGGCTGGAAGGGTTCATTCATTAGCTTTAAAAGGTGGTCCACACATTATCCAAGTACATACAGTATATTATCAGCAGGAGCAAGGAACCAGAACAACTTTTACAAAGTCTTTTTCACCAAATTTTGAGAATCACAATATATTTAAATATCTTTTACTGATCCACATCTTCTTGGAGGGTTTGTTAAGTGTGTGCATGTGTGTACTCAGCATACTTACCTGTTTTAGATCCATGAAGATGATGGCATCCATCAAACCAAACACAGGAAACTGATTTGGCTTAACAGCGTAATCACTGGCGCCAGACATGGCACCGAGGGCGTATGTGTGTGTGAGTGTGTGTGTGTGTGTGTGTGTGTGTGCGTGTGTGTGTGTGTGCGTGTGTGTGTGTGTGTGCGTGTGTGTGTGTGTGTGTGTGCGTGTGTGTGTGTGACCTCCTGTTGGCAAATAAGCACCAAGACTGACAAAAATTAGTTTTATTAGAATGTTTGTTGTGATGTAAATGACACACTGTTATTTAGGTAAATAAGTATATATAAGTATAGTTTTCAATATTCTTACATAGCAATGATAGTAATAAAAATGTCTTGAGTGTATTTCAAGACTCTGAGGTGTTCTCTTCTCTGAACAGAGCTCATCAGGCGTAAAGGCTCTTTAATCTTTACAACTTTCCCTTTCTGTTTTCCACAAATAGTTTTAAAATAATTTGAGTATAAACTTAATCTTAAAGCCATTAAACCACATTTCACTCTACTTCTTGATGAAAACTGCTCTTACTTGCCCTTGTTTTCATTACTAAAACTTTGTGCAACAAAGTCAGAATTTAGTAACCTGTTAAATAAGATATATAGAAAAAACAAGGTGCATCTGATATAAAGTTTCTGTGGTCAGTGTTTTAAGGTGCCATTAACATGTCGCTCTTAGCAACCATCTCGTTAGAGCAGGTCATGTGACCTGTTGTCTTCCATTATCTAATAACGGGCAAGATAACAGCCTTGTTTAGACTACAGAGACAAAGAGACAGAATGAGAGAGGCAAATGGAGTGTGTGTGTGTGTGTGCCTTTGATAATTTTCTTTGGCTCCAGTCTGACACCTTTAAATGGTTGTCATCAGAAACCATATGTTGCACACACACACACACACACACACACACACACACACACACACAGCAGTGTTTAGCTGTAATAGGCCTCTCAGCAGTAATCTGTCTACAGCTAAGTCCTCTTCACTTTAAATAGCCTGGGACCCCAAACAGCCAGGAATTACCTGTGTCTGAAGGTTTTTCTTTTTCCCAACCCAATACATATGAAAACCACAAAAATGTGTAGATTTACTAAAGCTAAATTACTGTATGGGCTGTGTTCTCTTCATATTTATGACCCTTTGAATTTAAATGATTTAGTTGATACCCTTTTTAGTTCAATAATACTGTCAGCTCATATTTAGTTTCTCCTTTATTGAGGAATATCATCATAATAATCTTTTACAAATCCACTGGGTTACAGTTCAACAGAATGCAATACCAGTTGCATAAATTATTTACTGAACATGCTATTATTGGTTTTACTATTTTTCCAAAGCCTTTCCACTGTGGAGGTCCCTCTGCTTTGACCAGACTATATTTGTTATTCAATCACAACCTGCTGCCATGCTTTATGAAGTTTCTGAGAAAGGCCCATTGAATGCAGAAGATGCCAAATACTAATGCCACTACTGTCAGTGTAGCCTTGTGCTTCATTTCTCTTACATCAAATTTAGTAGAGTTGTACTTGGGAATTTCTGAAACAGGTTCAATAACGTCACTGTTTACTGACTTACTTTCAAATCTCGCTCTGGTGATTTGGACAGACAGGCTCAATTAGATTACAAAACTGTCCTTAGTGTCTCTTATCTGCAGAGACCAAGATTGTTCATTTTGGCCTCCCAGTTGTGGAGCTGTTATTCACTGAATTTTGGCATTTTTTTTCAGGTGAAAATGTAAAAAATTGCCTAGGGCCTAAGTGTTTAATCATTTATTTCGTCCTCAGAACAGATTGCATGTATGCACGCTTTGGTTGAGCTATGGAAGCAAGAAAATGGCTGGTAACTACACTGATAGAATATTGACTCTTGCATTTGCATTATGAGCAAGTCAGATACAATTACAGTCTATTAGAATTTACATTTTGTTTTACGGAAGCATAATCTTTGCGCAAATCACTGTGACGTAGAGTTACACTCCCGGGAAGGTGTATGAGGCTATGGTGGATATGCAGCTGCAGCATACAGGTCTACATCCAACAGAGGAGCATAAATCAAGCTTAAGTTGGACTAGCTGCAGATCAGACTTTCCCTGCACATACCTCAAGACTTTGTGGTTTCCCCCCCTTGGACCTCTGTTAATAGCTATTCACCACTGCAGCCTGGGAGCTCCCCACAAACCTTTCTGTTTCAGAGATGCATCAACTCAGTATTCTGACCATATCCATTTGGTCCTTGTCAAAGTCACTCAGGTCTTTATATCGAGCTATTCCTGTCACACTCAACACACTGACAAGAAAAACCACCTTACTTACTGTCTAATATATCCCAGACCTTGACTTGAACCACTGTAAGGACCAACACAAAGTGTAAATGTCTTCATTTGGGGTAATCTGTGCTGTCCTGATCTCTTGTTACCTATGCAGTCTTTGTATTAGTATCTATATGTGGGTGGCTGGGTATGCACATGCACATGGCTTTAGTTTAGTCCTTATATGTAACTTAAACAACCAGAAATGCAGTAGTTGCAGTTTTCAGCTCCTCTATATCAAGACAGAGCAGTGATGGCCTATTGATTACATCCTGCAGGACACTGAGAGAGGCAGCGCTCAACTGTGGTTGACTGTAGCCCTCCTTATTTCTGCCACCAGCCAGTAACCTACAAATAAAAGATTATTGAAAGAGCTCAATAGAGTCAATTCAGGACCAGTATGCAAAAGAATGAATTATTAAACAAATGTTGAATCTCATATTTAGGTAGAGTATTTAAATGATCTTTAAAGGCCTAGAAATGACCACTTATGCCGCCTTTCCTTACAGCCTATACAATAATACTTCATTATGCCAGTTCACACAGGTTCCAAATAAGACAAGCTAAACTTTATTGATCCCTCACCAGGGAAATGTACATGTTGTAGCAGCTGGATATAAATAAAGCAGAAAGAATCAGGACAAGAAATTACAAAAGTACAACAGGACTAAAAAATAAAATAATAAAAGTCTCAGAGACAATATACCAGGCATAATGAACCTACATGTGGATATGTACACATATGACATAATGAATTTACATATAGATAAGTACAACTATGACATGGTGAGTTGACATATGGATATGTACACATTTGACTTTGATGAATTTACATGAGTACAGGTTTGGTGTGGAAGATAATGTACCCACAAGTCTGTTATTGCAGCAAAAAACGTAACTGCGGAAAAGACCAGTGTTAAACATGATGTTATTATACATGAAGAGCTGTGAAGAAAACAGTGTTATATCTTGTTTATTGTTCTGGAAGAGCTGTAAAGAGAGCACATATGGTTTTACATTTTGTTGTTGGGTTAAGTATCTGTACAGCACCTGCCAAACGTGTCATTCTGCACCACTACCCTTTAAAACCTTATTCAGAACTCAACCTGAGGAGCTTTTATACATATTTATAATGCAAATGGACCATATGGGCCTTTAAGGTTGTGTATTTGCACATGTGAGTGAGTGAGTGCATGTGTGTTTAGAGGGTCAGATAGGCCATTCGGGGTCAGAGTGTTTAAACAGGCACACAGAAAGTTTGTGATCTTTGACCCTGGCTTGTGCCTAGGTCAAAAAGTGTAGATCCTTCCTGTCCAACACACACACACACACACACACACACACACACACACACACACACACACACACACACACACACACACACACACACACACACACACACACCTCCTTTCCTAATGATTATGCTGTGTGGTCTATTTCTGGGTTATGTCTCTGGCATAAATAGATTCACCTTTGGCCCATGACATGGAATATCAAGGGGGCTATTCACAATACGAACAAACGCTCGTGCACACTCACACACAAGCCAGTATAGTAAACATGTACTTTGTGTATCTTTATTCACACAGTACATGTTTTTTGGTCTGACATTGTCATTTGGTCCCTCTTAGAATCTTGTTTTTTTGGCCACTAAATCTTCAGTTTTGTAACTCTAACCTAAATCTAGTTATGCCCTCAATCAGGCCTGACCTCTCCATGGTTGAAATGTCCTCACTATGATGGCTGTATTTGATAAGTACTTGGTTGTGTTTTCTCACTAGACCGCATTTTTTTGTACATATTTTTTGCATGTGTTTTCTGAAACTGCAGTGTGCTGAGCTCTCAAGACTAGAGTAAAGCATATTTCTATCCGTCTTTGGTGCCTAACTAGCCACTGGCACATCACTGAACCCTTATCTCACATCTGCCAAAGAATTCAAATTGATACTTTAGATTGCACAACATTTACAAAAAAAAAAAAAAACGAACCTAAAATGTTCAACCAGATAGGCAAAAGAAATTGCATTGAAGCTAATGGGAAAGAAATCTGAGAAGTACTACACAGAGGGAATGCTTGGCAGGGAAGTGAATGCAGATCAGCAAGCTAATTAATATGTTTGCACTGTTCTGGTGCAACTGGATAACTGCAACGTTGCAAAATTGACCAATATTTCATAGATTCTGGAAACAAAACATCAATAGACTATTCAATGACCAGCAGAGTCACAAGGACAACAGAAAGAAAGGAAGGGGAGGGCGATAGAGGGTGAGCAGAAAAGATAAGCACAGATAAAGCAGACAGGAGGGTGCCTGTCTATTAAATGACAGCTGATCCAGAGATTGCATCAACTGCAGCTTCATTAGTGGAGGCATCACCTGCAGTAGCCTGAGGCATACACACAACACATACACTCACAGATGGATATCTCAAATAGCTTGTGGCTAAAGCACTTTCACTCGGTTGGCTAACTCTGGGTAGGTGATGTTTTTCTTTTTAAAATTGTTCCTGCTTTTGCACACTACTTGAAAAAGAAAAACGCTGATTCACATCTATTTCCTCACCACTCTAAATTTGAGTTATGTTCAGGTGACTCACTGAGCAGCTCTTGGTGATATAAACTGGCTACACTAATACTCATTGATCATTATTGTCACATTTTGTCTGTAGGTTGTTTTTGGTTCTTGTTTTTTTTTTGCCATCTCCTCTTCTCTCCTTCCTCTTTTGGTTCTCCCTTATTTTCTTACAGTGTGTGACTGATGGCGTGTGTCATGGGTTTGTTTTTAAAACTGGGAAAAATGATGGCTCAGCCGGGAAAAAAATTCAGTTCAGTGGGTTTTATTACCACCACAAAAAGCAAACAGCGGAAAAATATTTACAGCATGAAAAAAATCTCCCAGGAAGTGAACACAACAAAAACAAACAAACAAAAAAAAGTATTTACAGGAAACTCACAATATGAATGAACAACAATGCCTCCAACACCAACAACTGGCAGAGCAGAAGTGCTCTGCTTAAATACCCCTCTAGCCCCTCCCCCGGGCAGACCGATGCTAATTAGAGGGGGTTTTAGCCATATTGGCATGATAAATGAGAAAAATGACAAAAATTAGTAACATCCTGTCACACAAACATCAGAAAACAGAAATGCCCAACATATTGCTTCCAGTTCTTGGCAAAACACTGTAAATAAACACAACCTAAAGTCTGCCCACAAATGGTACATTCCACATCACCTGGATTGTGGCTTGCTGCAAGCAAGCCACAATCCACTATTTAAGCTGTAGCCTGGAATTGCCTTTGTTTGGCCTGAGCACCAGAGAAACCCACAGCAGCATCACACAGGTGAGCGTCCTTGTCATGTGTGTTGGGATCGGGGATCCCTGTAGGTGCAGAGTGTGCACCCTCGCACACGCGACAGGGACAGAGTTTTTATGGGGGATATGGGAAACCTATAATATTATAGGTTAATTATGTTAGTGCGGACCGGCACTGGAAACAATGAGAGTGCATCATGTGCTCCCACTGCAGACTCTCTCTAGGGGCCAGGGAGAGAGGCTCGCTGTGACGGAGGACGCAGCGGTCTTTAGCGCTTTGTCACAGCGTGGCCACGCACTTTGCCCCTGAGGCCTGTTGTTACGGGCGGTTAAGAACCCAGGCGCAGGCAACAGAGACACAGCGGACTGAATCAGCGTCAATAGTTTAATAAGCACAAGTGAATAAGTACAGTACAATCAACATACACAACCCCAACCAGGCAACACCAGGCGAGGAAGGCAGCAAACAAGGCTAACCAACTAACAGGCTAGCGACCAATACTAAAGAGTGGACAGGCTCGGTTACAGACTAGCAGGCTAGCAAATAAATCCTAAGAGCCGACAGGCCTAATCAACAGACCCAAAGAGCTAAGCGACGAAGCTATGACTGACGAAGTAACTGCTAAATGGCATACACAACTACCGACACAATACATTAGTAGTACACGCACGGCAATACAATAACCAACTAGGCAAGCAATACTATCGTTGCAGAAACCACTTAACTGAGGCTACGGTAGAGAGCAGGGAAGGACGGCAGGCTAGCGCGGAACGGTTGGCAGACAGATGGCAAAGCAGCAGGCAGGTGAGTCTGGAGAGTCCAGCCGGAACACATCAAATCTGAACCGGGGTTAGCAGACGAGCGGCTGGAGCAGAGATGATCCTTGAAGACTGGAAATTGGTTCCCGAACTGCGCACAAGAGAAATATGGTCAGTGACCGACAAAAGGCAGAATGGCAAGGCATAGCATGAGGATCTTAGACTGACTTAATGGGTGCTACGGTCCGGTGCTGATTACAGATGAAAATGCTGCATAAGACCAGACAGAGGGAGAGGTTGCAGGTGAAGCGATCCAATCACCAGGCGCCTCAGCTGATTGAAGATTCGGCACACCTGCCTGCATTCTCCATCGCGCTCACGCCAACCTGAGAGAGAAAGGGAAAGCAAAAGAGAGTGAGAGAAGGAGAGAGAGGAGGGAGAGGAACTGGCTGCCACTAACTGGTAGCAGAGGGCGTGACACCTGTAACACAAAGCAGGATTAGAGGGTATTGAGGTAACTTCAGGTTTAACTCCAGATTTTCAGTGCTATAATGGTGGTTCAGTTCTTACTGGGGTACATTGTAACTTATGCTGAACTCCTAACCTGCACCGGAGCAGGTTGTATGCGCTGATCTCTTCGGTTCAGAATCAGAATCAGAATAAACTTTATTGGCCAAGTTTGTACAAACAAACAAGGAATTTGACCCTGGTGAATCTTTGCTCTCTGTGTACAGTAATCAAACAAAAAACAACTAAGGACTAAAAATAAGCTGGCAGGGTTACTGAGGTAGGTGTGGTGTGGGTTATTGCACAGTGGTTCCTGAGTCTCTGTGACTGGTGAGAGTTCATCAGGGTAACAGTCTGGGGCAAGAAACTGTCTCTGTGTCTGGTAGTTTTGGCATAAACTGTTCTGTAGCACCTACCGGACAGGAGGAGTTTAAAGAGTTTGTGTGTGGGATGTGAGGGGTCTGCAGAGATGTCACCAGCCCACTTCCTGACCCTGGACAGGTATAAGTCCTGGATGGAGGACAAGTCGGCCCTAATTATCCTCTCTGCAGACCTGTGTTTTGAAGTCTTTGCCTGTTCTGTTTGGTGGCCGATCCAGGCAGACAGTGATGGAAGTGCAGAGGACAGACTGGATGTTGCCGATGCTGGGCCTTTTTACAGACAGTTGGGAGTCCAACTCAGGTCCTGAGAGATTGTGGATCCCCCTGTCATGTCCACAGTCTTGAGTGGGTTCAGCTCCAGGTGGTTGTGACAACACCAGTGGACTAGCTGTTCCACCTCTTGTCTGTATGCAGACTCGTCTTTTATCTTACACATAACCTTCTTCTCTTGGAAAATGTCATCAGAATTAGAAGATCCAGTGGAACACAGTGCATTGATAGTGAGTGGGTAAAATATCCGTAACTTAAATCTTACCAGGCTTGGTAGGTTTTGTTTTTGGGACATTTTAGCTTCACCCTCACCTGCCACCCTGGTTCCAGAAACATAAAGCACAACACAACACCCTGTCTTGCCAATTCACATACTGAAGAGGACTCCACAGCTGAAGCCAGTCTAACATCCTCCTGTGTAGTTGGAGCAGCCAGCTGGAAGATTGAGCAAAGAAGCAAAGGGGGACTATCCACCCCTTGAGAACTGTACACCAGATAGCCTGTTTTTCCTGTGTCCACCAGGTCTCCCATGCTCTAGTGGCAGCTTTCTTCCAAGGTTGCCTGCCACCTTAAGTTTCACAGAACCCTCGTCCTCCTTCATCAGTGATTCTGGTGTCCCACCATCATCTCAAACACCAAGAGTTTGTCTCAGTCTGCTCCGTCTGCTCCTGCAGCAAGGCTTCAGACAAAGCTCTCTCCGGCCTCCTATGACCCGCTCCAGTACCACACATCCATCTGAAGATAATGCCACAATTCTTACTATCGTATAAAGGTTCTATAATGCTCTACATTGTGCCCCTGACTAAGCTTTCACTGCTCGAGAGAACATTAACGTTCAAGGGTTACACATATTCATGGTATTCCTCAAGGTCTGGAAGGCTTTCTTACCACCCTCAGACCAACAGCCAGAGGGATGCAAACCAGGATCTGGAATTGGCTCCTCATTGTGTAACCTCACACCAGCCTCTTGGTCCATCCACCTGCCTTGGAATGAATATGCCCATCACTCCCTGGTCAGCAGCACCACTGGTATGTCCCTATTCATGACTTGCAATGGTTTTCAACCCTCACTCTTTCCAAAACAAAAGATGGAAGTAGGTGTCTCCTTGAACTGCTGCCAGGAACTGACAACTCGCAGACTGTCCCTGGAGCCCAGCCCTGGTCACAAGGTTTGGTTGTCCACTAGAGATCTCCCATTTGCTGGGAATGTTCATCCTGTCTTTCACGTCTCTTTTAAACCTGTCTCCAGCAGTGCGTCTTCCAGCCGAACCCTCTCTACCCTCTCGAACGCTCTCTACACCCAGCTCATCTATAATGATTGCTGGAGGTGTGCTGCAGACATTGTCAGGGATACCAGTATCTGGTGGGCCGGGAGCGTTCATGGATATCTTGCTTTTTGATTCTGGACCATTTACTGTCACTTCCCAGATAAGCCTGGGACGACACCAGGGCGTCTGTTATATTTTGTGTTTAGGTTGTTTTTGGTTTTTGTTTTTCCCCTGCTCCTCTCCTCTCCTCCCTCTTGTGGCTCTCCCTTACTCTCTTTCAGCGTGTGGTTGAGGGCTGATGAGACCATCTGCAGCTCATCTCACCTCATCAAGCATTCTATAAAAGCCAGGCTCTTCCTGCTCTCCAGTGTCAGATTGTTTCACAACTTCGGCACTATCTCAGTGACTCTCTGGCCCTCACTTGTAAACTAGCTGAGTGTAATTCTCTAGTGCTTCCTGTTTGCTACTCATTTCACCCATTGCGCTTCCATGTGTAGATCCACTTGTGTGCCTTGTTGTCAGCTGCTGAATCACCTCACTTGTGCTCCAGCGTTTCACATGCTCAAGCCTTCACTTTCACACTAAACTCTTTGTACCACCACCTACTAAACATCCCAACCCTGGGCAGCCCTCAGTGACAATGACAGCACACTGCCACAGAATAACCACACACCCATCACAGACAAGACAACCAATGGAGATGACAATAAGATCAAGTTAAACATTGACAAGACAATACAAGTTAAGGTGGTAAGACTGACAAAAAGTGTCAAGATAGGGCTGCAGGTTTTAGAAAACAGTGGCCAGGTTCACCAGCTGTTTTAAAGTTCAAAATATACACCATAGACACTCACTCGTACTAAAAATTGTTAAGACATCACATCACACATCTCTACTGCTTGGATCAGAAATGCATAAAATTGTTTTATTGTTTTGTAGTTGCATGTTACCGGTTTGTTGTGTTGGCGACTGGTTGTGTCCCATAGTGGTATTGGACTGCACGCAGGCCACTGTGGAGGGGCTGGGACTCTTGCAGACTAGGGGGAGATCATGTGGACCCTAACAGACATCAAAAGTATAAGTCTGGCCTTACACTGTCCACAGATTTTATTAACTATCCTTGCCCGGCAAATGAAGAGGTGTGTCGAAGATGGCTGTATTAAAACCAGTTTACACAGTCTTGTGACTCTTTCCTCTGATGATCGGGGCTTCACCTTCTTTTAACCAAAACCCCTTAATTTACAGTACAAATAAATGCCACCAACATTATGTGACACAAACTGTTTGGGTAAAATTTTATGATGATTTTTCTGTAGCAAGGTCCCAGTCTATTTTTGAATTACTGGGATCACAATAATGTTGCAGTATGACGACTGAGCAGGCAACTATGTCTTGCCCTGATTGTCAACACTCTTGTATGTAAATGAGCCATATTTAACTTAACAGAGCACAGAAATAAAGACACGAAAAAACAGACAACAAATTTAAATCCTCTTTCACTGTATTTATGGTACGACAGGGGAGTGTAACTGCAGATGGGTTTTGTACGGATCATTGGACTGAAATTAAATTTTTCACTATTGTGTACAGAAAAGATGGTGACCAACTGACCTTTAACCCATCCAGAAAACTGATTTTTAATTCAAAAACACAGTCATCTGTATCTGCTGTTGTGACATTGGAAAGTGTCAGAGAACAACAAATTATCTGTAAAATTGTAAAGGATTTATAAACTGTCAGCGCATGATGACAGGGAATGAAAAGACTGCATGTAACCAGATTGCTGACTTCAAGAAAATAGTTGTTGTTTTTTCCAATGTAACCTCAGAGTAAAAGAATCTACACAGACATATTAAGAGGAAAAGATGTTTTCTTTTTCTTAAAATTTTCTGTGGCACCACGGTGCTGCCATGGTTTGTACTGTTGCCTCAAAGCAAGAAGGTTCTGAGATTAAACCTGCTGGTGACTTGTGATCTGTGTGGAGTGGCATGTTCTCCAAGTGGGTTCTCATCAGGTGCTCCAGCTTCCTCCCACAGTCCAAAGACTGGATGATTCTAAAATGTGCATAGTTGTTTGTCTCTTTGTGTTAGTGCTGTGATTAACTTCTCTTGCCAAATGTCAGCAGGAATAAGCTCCAGCCCCTCCACAACCCTCTACACAATAAAAGCGTGTATATGTAAAGGATGACTGGATGAAATGTTCTGACATTAATCTGCGATAAATTACGAGTTTTTCCAGAACCTAGGATGATATGTGCTGCAGATGTTTGTTCCTCATACCTGCACCATAGCTCTGACATGCTGTCATATATAAAGGACCTTTCAGTGAGTTGCTATAGGTAGAGTTACAAGGTTTTTACCTGGAAACAGTGAAATATTAAGTGTAACTGAAATAACAACTGACCTGCAACTAAGAAAATCGACTCAGAACACTCAAATGTCTTTATTCCTCACTCTATCTTTGGAAACAGCTGTCTTTCTAATGTTTCAGCAACCAATAAAACTGCTTTCCTCTCTTCAAAATATGCCTCTCACTTCACATGTGTGTGTGTTTGCATATGCAATAAATCACCACCTGGATTTGGTATCCAGAGTAGTCAGACTCCCTTATGACAAGGGCTTCCTGCTACTAAAACAACTGATACTCTCCCTATCTTTCTACACACACACACAAACACACACACACACACACACACACACACACACACACACTCACTCACTCACTCACTCACTCACTCACATGCACGCACTTAAGCCATAAAGAAACACACATTTAGATGAAAGCAGTGTAATGCTGGCTTGTGTTTTTATCTCCATGCCTCAGTAGGAGGGAAAGAACTAGCTAGCATGGCACACACACACAAACTCTCCCAGTGTAGTTGACGAGTTGTGTGGCAGATATATGGGCTGGAATGTGGCCATAAAAAATAGTGCGAAATCACCCTGAGCTTTTCCACGCACAGAGACAAGATTGGGGTTAGGGTGGGTGGGGGCAGAAAAATAGGAAATAGGCTGTATGGGGTGAGCAGAAATGGCTGGAGAGGTGGCATTGGAGAGCTGTTAGGGTGGTCTGTGGGTATCTGCTGAAACCCAACAACTCTGTGTAATTGAAGCTCCACAGAGACTTGTTTTTTTTGTCGTCAGTACATCTGTTGTGCTAATAGTCATTTCTGACTGTTCAAATTTTAAAGCAGATGTCAAATTCACATTTTTATGTGCTTCACCCTAACATTTACACAATTACTTTTTACATGAGTTCAATGAAGAAACATTTAGGACATCTACTTTAAGTTACAACTGCAAACAAAACACACTTCTTGTGTTGATAATCCTAACAGCTAACATCACACTTGGGTGGAAAAACAAACTAACTAACTACGACAGTGCTGTCTGTCACTGAAGTTCTGACAAAGCAAACAAGGCTGGCATTGCTTCGTGCATTGCAGTTGTACGGGGTAAGAAGTATTTCCCATTTTGCAGTGCTTACACAGCACCTTATTGTTAATCCCCGGTCTAAAATGTTGCCACACTTCAGATGATCTTGGATTAGTTTTTTTAGTATGGCCAGTCAAATCATTACAAAGCTTACCCAAACAAGTCGCTGTCCCATCCTATCAAGTTTGACAGTCTATTTCTTTTTATTTATTTATTAATTTGTAGTTTATAAATTCTTTCAGTTTACAAACTGGATGAAACCTCTTGTTTTGCATTTATGTTAAAATGGCCTGTATTAAAGGATAAATAGGTTTACAATGAATTCAGTGTTAATCATGTTTAAAATGTGTTCACAATTAAACCTTGATTCAGATATTAATATAAAGATTAGTTTTACATAATATAGCCTGTATCATTCAAAAATCAACTGAATGTATACAGTTGTACAATACACTTGTTTCAGGCTTCAGTTTACATTCAGATTCATATGGTAGTAACACTGGCTGTTTCAAAAAGATGGAACTAAACTCTGAAAAGTGAAGACATCATGCAAGTGCCTTAAAGTTGCATTGTTTCTATCAGCAGTCAGGGGGTGACTTCTGTGGTTGCAAAAAAAAAGACTAACTGTATCGAAGTCAATGAGAAAATGACCCTGTTCTCCCCTGATTTGTTACCTCAGTAAACATTTTCCTAATGTGACATTGGTTTTAAATGCAACTTTCAATGCTCCTTCATTACAGCATGTTATTCATTTTGTAAAATATGGTCCCATTTAGAAAAAAATAATAAGACATGGACAACATTCTCTGTCAGATTTACACCTCACTCGCTGTGTTAAAAAAAGATGGCAACGACCAAATACCGAACTCAAGGCTTCAAAACCAGTGTGTGGCGTGACAGTGGCTACCTCTGCCACTTGGTACCTAAAAAATATCTTTCTTTAATAGAATGCTTTTCTACAGTTTGCTTATTGTTATATTTAGGATCCATATTGTCTTTTTCAGCTGTTTCAGTCAGTCAGTTGGAGTTATTCAATATATCTGCACACTTTATCCACCTTGCTGGACTGTTTTTGATTCATTTCATTCTCTACTTAAGATTTGAAGTCATGTTTTATTTTATATCAGGATTTTTTAAATGTCCATAAAGGACTTTGAATAACCTCTGTGTATGATTAAGTGCTATTTAATAAACTGTGCCTGCTTGCTTGTACTC
The DNA here is from genome assembly GCA_024666655.1 of Dascyllus trimaculatus. Lineage (NCBI taxonomy): Eukaryota > Metazoa > Chordata > Actinopteri > Pomacentridae > Dascyllus > Dascyllus trimaculatus. The sequence continues at coordinate 135,613 of CM045447.1, read as the reverse complement.
CTGAAGTGTTGATTATACTGTGTTGCGGATGTGTACATGGACAGCAGCAGACACCATGGATGTGTAGTTATTATGCTTCTTTCTAGTCCACTGGGAGAACTCCATTCCATACACATGCAGTGTACTGTACTGATGCCATCTGTGTACTCACACTACTGTCCTTACTTTGTTGTCACAGTGAACATGCAGTTTTCTGGCTGCATGCAAACAACTGAACTAACTATGTGGATTTGCATTTCTGATTATGCTCAGCTGAGGAAAAGCCTAATGTTTGGTGACCTTCTGCCCTTTTCTCTCGAGGCATCACCAGCCCAAAATACACTTTTTTCACACAAGACATCACAATTTGCCAGGATCTTTCCTATGCAGTCATCATTAGTGTTATTGAATACATCTGTCCATTGCAACCATGAACATGTCAAAGAGCACTGGATGTTACATTCCAAGATAGCACACGATTCATTCCTAAATATCTGCTATGAAACATGACAGCCATGTTCATGCTGGCTTCCTCATGCCACCGTGTTTCTTGGCCCATAAAGCATGTACACTAGCATCCTTCTTCAGTTGCGCCAGCTGAGAGCATCTGAGACGTTTGCGGGCTGAGCAGGCTGACTTCCTGAGTACATAAAATTACAAAAAATGAAATAAAATGACCTGCCTCTGGTTTCCAAGGAGAAACCTCTTTTGATTTGAATAACCACATGGCTTTTCCCTGTTGCTCCAAAACTCAGGGATAGATATTGTTGTAATTTTCACCAGCTTAGAAGAAAATTAAAATAATATGTTATTTCGTATATTTTGCTGTGGCATTGTAATGATCACAGAAGCCTCCAGGTACCACTAGTGCAGTGGTTCTTAATGTATGTTGTCAGTTGGGTGGGGGGATTTCGTTGAAGTGCAGTCCCTTTTGTTAGGTTGACAAAACAGTGGTCACTGGCGGTCTTTGCTCAAGCAGCCGGCCTCGTGACAGTACAGTTGAGCCGAGGCGGCGGCAACGGCGGTCGGGGGGTGGGGGTTGTGCGCAAGTATTCGGATCTTAAAATTATTATCCAGAAACCACCCCAACAACCGAATATTTGGACATTTGGGTCCAGCCCTAGTGACTTGACCTCCGCCAAACCCCTGAGATTGACTGACCAAGCCCCTGGGGTTCAACTGAACCCAGGTTAAGAACCACTGCACTAGTGTATCTCTGGGCTCTTGTTAGGATTGTATTGCTTTCTACATTATTTAAACATGAAAACATAAAAGTTCTGCAATAAAATGTAGCAAAGTCAGACACATTTGCTGTATTGTTTGTCCTCAGTTTGTTATAACACCAGTCACAAAATAATAGAATGAACATTTTTCTATCAGTTCAGTGTGATCCCAACCTAATGCGGGTTAGGGTTAGCCTGATCCTAATCCTAACCCTAACCCTACATATAAAAAACAATCAAGTCATTGATTCAAACTTACAGTCACCTTTGTTTATTCATAGTTTGGAATTGCGTATGGCGTAATGGAAATCACAAAAGTAAGTAATGTGGGAAAAACTTCTGCTGGTCTTCATCTGTGGTTCAGAATACTTCCTGTATGTCATCTTTATGCAATAAAGCTCAGCAAGGCCTCTGTATGCATGCATGCATGTGTGTGTGTGTGTGTGTGTGCGCGGGCGTGCACTGCCTGGGTTGCTAGGTTGATTATCCAGACAGGACATAAAAGCTGGGTGGCCTTCTATTGGCCTGGTGTCTCCTCCACTCAAGATCAGGGGCCCCAGTCCCCTTATTCTCTTAAAAAACAAGTTTATTAGCTACTCTAAAGACAACTAGGTGTGTGTGTGTGTGTGTGTGTGTGTGTGTGTGTGTGTGTGTGTGTGTGTCGGTGTGTGTTTGTGTGTGTTTGAAGGACCATACTGGCATTTCTGTTTTTGATTTGTGCATGTCTTTTAATTTGAAAAGCCTGCACCGTGTTTCCAGCGTACAGTGCAACCATGTGACCAGATAAGCCCAAAATATTTCAATTCAAATGCAGAAAACACAGTAGTGCTTAAAAATTTGTAAAGCTTTTATTGTTTTCTAGATTTCTGCATGAATATGACCGACAACATCCCTCACTGACGTACAACTCCTCAAAGAAGATAAAAAAATTAAAAATGCAACAAAAATATTATACTTGGTCATTTAGTTATTGAAAGAGGCTTGTTTTTCTTTTCTTCATGCTCTCAGAATCCTAAATGCTTCTATGACAAATGCTAAGCATGCTGTCGAATGCTTTTTACTCTGAGTGACCTCAGACTAACCATTCTTAAAAACCTCACTGAGGGAGTGCTGCTGAGATGGTTGTCTTTCTGGCAGGTTCTTCCATCTCTGCAGAGGATTTCTGTGCCTCTTTTAGAGTAACTTCCAGGTTCCTAGTCACCTCCCTGGCCTTGGTCCTTCTTGCTTGGTTTCTCAGTTTGGCAGACGGACAGTCAACTCTGTGACAAGTAATGATGATTTAAACTTGTCCATTTCACAGTTACTGAATCCACCATGCTCCTGGAAACACTCAAAGCTTTAGAAAAGTTTGTGTTTTTACAAATTAAAGTCAATAATATCTCAGTCAGTCAAAGATCTTTTATGATCTGCTTTCTGTCACAAACTCTTGAAGTTCATGGTGCTTCGGCAACATACGTTAAAAAATGATCCCATGACTCTATCAGCCTTTACTGGTACATACAATTATTCATTATTACCTGAAATGTCTCTTTATTATCCATCTAACACCAACATCAGACCAGTATGTTTCATACTTTGGTTTATGGCCAAATATTTGCAAGAACTATTCATTTCCATCAGTCTCATATCTAGTTGTACACCTGGACAACAAATTGGACTGGTCCCTTAACACAGATGCACTCTACAGGAAGGGGCAGAGCCGCCTCTATTTCTTAAGGAGGCTCAGATCCTTAGACATCTGCAGAAAGATGCTGCAGATGTTTTATCAGTCTGTGGTGGCAAGTGTGTTATTCTATGCTGCAGTCTGCTGGGCAAGCAGTATAAAATACAAGGATGCGAGGCGTCTGGACAAACTGGTGAATAGAGCTGGCGCTGTGACTGGAACCAGGTTGGACTCACTGGGGGCTGTGGTGGAGGCATGCACACAGAGGAAGGTGGAGGCCATTCTCAGTTACACTGATCGCCCACTTCCCACCATCTTTGAGGACCAGAGAAACAATGGTAGTGGATGGTTGGACGGATGGAATGATCTTCAGAGATATAGAAGATCATTCATCCCTACAGCCATTAGGCTCCATAACTCTCTAAACAATGGGAGATGAACTGTTGACATCTGAATTTAATGTAAATTGAATTTAATGTGAATTTATTTATCTCTTGTTTTTCTTTGCCAGACACCTGAATTTCCTTTCGGGGATTCATGAAGTCTATTCTATTCTATTCTATTCTATTCTATTCTTGAGCATGTTTGCATGTTGATGTTTAGCTATCACACCACTGGTCTCATAGTCTAGTGGTTTGTCATAATTGAGGACGTTGTCTGTAATTTTCATCCAATGCAAAACAATTATGCTCATAAAATCTTTAAAGTAAAATTTTAACCACAAACTATAATATCTCCATGTAAATTTGTGAATTTACATGGAGATATTATGTAAATTAGCCCTGTTAATTTACATAATATCTAACCCTGTCCCTCCAGGAATTCGCGATGTTGCGATCGCAACAATTAACGCAAATTCAACCAATCTCCGCGAATTCTGCGCGACCTTGCAATTTTGTCCAATCACCGCGACTTTTCCGCAATTTTGGCCAGCCTCCTGTGAGTTCCACCAATCATAGCCAGGTACCCCTGACTCCAGCGTGCAGTTCGGGGCGGGAGCTCAATGTTGCTCAAAGTCGTCATGCTATTGGCTGAATCTAACATTTGACTCCGCCGGGGACAGTAAAAACAAGCTCCATAGTCGCAAACTTGTATTTGGTTCCACTCTGAATTGCATTAGATACGCCTGCAGGGTGAGGGTTAGTCGGATTGTCACCAAACTGTTGCAAAATGAAGTAAAGTTGAACGCTGAGCTCCCGCACCGAACTGCACACTGCAGTCAGAGGTTTCTCATCACATTAGTCCCCAGCGCAAACGTAATGCACGTACTTCACCGAATTCACTTTTTTGTATATAGTTTGAAGATGCAGACATGTGCCATAGTAACGTCTCTCACTTACCAACAAAAATTACTGCTAAAGACCAAAAACAATTCCCTGATGTTCTTAACCAAAGCGGAAGTAAACTGTTTTGCACCCCGTGGAATATTGAGGTGGAACACAAACCAAAAATCATCCACCGTAAACATATCAGGAGAATGGGTGAAACCAGCAGACCACAGAGCAGACAAACCACCATGATGAAGCTGTTGCATCCAGATCTGTGGCAGCACTGAAACAATGAAAGTCAGTTAGATTAATTAACTGACGTGACAAGCTGTGAGCGTGTGTGTGAACACGTGTGTGTCAGGATGTGAAATGAACTTAATATTAATTCATATTTTTAATGAATTATACAAAATAAAGAAAAAATGCAACTTTTTAAGCATTTTTTTTACCTTCTCCTGCAATTTCATCGACACAAATATGCTTAAAACATCGCAACTTTCATCGCAACTTTTTAGAAAAGCTGCCGCGAATTCAGGCATTTTAGGCCGCAACAATCTTGAAAAATGCCCGCGAAATCCTGGAGGGACTGATATATATATATATGTATATACATATATAAAACAGTTTTTTTGCACTCTTGCCAGAGCTGACTTGGCATTAAGAAATGAAAGTTTGTAACTATATTTGCCACAAATCTAAATTAATGTGTACAACTAAATGGCCTCTTGAAGACTAAATGCACCAGCTGTAATCGGGCTTGCACAAGGAAGATTTTATCTACAGTGCCAAATCAGACATTACAAACCAACAGGTCATCGAGTAGCAGTAAAAATCCCAGGGAAGAAACTGCAGTCTCTCTCACATTCATCTTTCCCTCCTCTATCATTCCACCATCTTAGCAGTCAGAGAAGGGTCACGGTAGGTCACTGTGAGGATGAGTCAGCCCTGCAGGAAGACAGCAGCTCTAACTGAAAGCAGGGGTTTGCACGTGTGCACCACTGACACTGTATCTCTTTACTGTGAAAGCTGCGATTTTAGTTGAAATGAAAAACTAATCTATCAATAAATAATTTTAATTAATAAATGATTTGACTGAATGCAATAACCAACATCTCATAATTGTTAGGCAGCTATGCTAAACATTTTTATTTTATTGCCTAAATAAAAAGAAGAAGTCAAAGTATGATAGTAATGGTGTGTCAACACTAAAGACCAGCTTTTACAACAGTGAAAATGCACGAATGTGAACACACATCTCCCTTGGTGTTTCTCATGTTATTTTTTCTCACACAGACAGCTGGGAAGAGAACGAGGACAGTAGGAGGAGAGGCGTGTAGTATTAATCATATAAATGAATGTCCTCCCTCGTACACAGAGATCCCAAAAGAGAATAAAGAAACATGGGAAATGGAAGCTGAAGAGAAGAGAAATAGTCATAGTTGCTGATAAAAGCAAATATCTGTGATGCAATACGTGATTCAGATAAATTCCAGGAAAAGTCAAGTTATTTTATGGAAAATATTTGTATCCTCTGTGAGCAGAAAACAGACGCATGCAGTACAGTATGTTTCTGTTCTGGAAGAGAAACTGATTTGTGATTTATTTTAAGTACTGTGACAAGAATAACTCATCCAGCACAGAGCTGTCATGTTTCTGCATGGACAGCTAAACTCATGGAAGTAACAGCAGCACTAACTGCAGGTAGCAGAGAACTGCTTTAACTGTCTGTCATTTCTCGCCATATGCAAAACCGGACTCGTCCTTGAGTGAAACTTTACGAAGAAAAAAAGAAAACAACAAAAAACACAGAAAAGCTGCTTTTCAGAACATCAAAAGCAAGGAACAGATCTGAATAACAAACATGTTACATCTTAGACACTACTGAGAATGTAAAGACAGAGGATTTCTACTTTGTGGTTGGCCCTAGGCTTTGGAACGCCCTCCATGTCTGAACAGCCCCTACGGTGGAGTGTTTTAAGTCTCGCCTTAAGACCCATTTTTATTCTCTGGCCTTTTAAATTTGCGTGAGTTTTGTGGTCCTCTGTGTCTTTTATGTATTTTACTACTTTCAACTGCGTCTTTTATTTTTTTTATGATATTTATCAGTTTGATTTTATTGTTTTATTTATAGCATTGTTTTAGATTGATGCACGTATTTGATTATTTATTGGTAGTTGTTATATGGAAAATGTTTGTTTTATTGTTTTTATTATTTTATGTACAGCACTTTGGAGACGTTTTAGTTGTTTAAATGTGCTATACAAATAAAGTGGATTGGATTGGATTGGATTGGATTGGATTGTAGTTTAACATTAGGACAACAATTGTAATTTTGTATAGCTGTTGAAAAACAAGTAATGCAAATGTGCAATTACACAACAACAAAAAGAAATGCAATTAAAAAGTAAAATAAAAATAAATACATTCCAAAAGAAAGAAATATACAAATAAAAAGTAATCTTTTAACATGTCCTGTCTTTCCTATCCCTTAAAGCGAACACTCTTTGTCTCCTTTTCTTGCCCTGTAGACTGCTGGTCAACAGATCAGGTAAATATCTCTATGGATGAAATGGCACAAGATTTTGCACAAACAATTGTGCCTTGTAGATGACATACCCTGATCTCCTGACTTTATAACTAATACTACATACAGAATCTGCCAGATGTGTGCAAAACTTCCAATATCTAAGACATAAACGGTGTTCCACTTTCCTATGGCTTTGGCTAGGTAGTGCAACAACACTGGACAAGGGACGAAATAAAATATAACTAATATAAGGGGGGATTCTGAATTAGCTTAATTTTGAGCAGGGCGTTGATTAACAGAAGTGTTCCTCAGTGCAATGTGAGAATGGGACAGCTGCTGGGCTGGAAAAAATTAGAGTAAATTGTAAACAGGGGTGAGACAGTTTCAGGAACATCTCAGGAAACCAAAATTGACTTTTGCTGTTTTGTGTTTCCTAGAAAGTGGCTTTTCACATCATAAGCACACCTTGTGTCCCCTCCTGGTAATATAAACCAAGAAAGTGCATTCATTTCTTACATAATAGGTTCCAAAGGGGTGAACTACAGTACATAATATATATTGTATTGATTCAGTACATACCAATTAACTACAACAGAGTAATTCGCTTTATGGCAGAAACAGGATAAAAACATGAAGGAAGAAGAAGAAGTTAGAATATTGACTAAATGTTATTTTCCTGTAAAAAAAAAAAAAATGAAGGCGTCATGCATGGGATGTAATTTTAAAGAAAACATCCATGCTGACAACATGATTTAGGCCACACATCCACAAAGGTGACCCCTACCTAACCCCTCCACTAATACCAGCTGACACTAACTCTGCCTATTTCTGCATCCTAATTGGCCGTTCAAACACTTTCTTGTCCAGTCAGATTTAGGGGCGGGATGAGGGTGACACACAGACAAACTGGCAGCGCAATTACAATAATAACACTACTACTACTACCGCTCATTATGTATCTGAGTATGTATGCGTGTGTGTGTGAGAGAGAGAGAGAGAGAAGGCAGCTTTAAGCAATTACCAGGCTTTTGGGGATCTCTCAGTGAGACCCTGACCTGAGTGGTGTCTCCACACTGACACACATCCTGTGTTTCTGCAAGCAACTGCAGCAGCACCTATAGAACAGAAAACTGTTTAAATACAGTGACAGCAACCTGGTTGTCAGTTGTGTGTGACGATTTACTCTGCTCTATTCCTCTCTAGATTATATCCCTTTCTTTTCCATCTCCTAATTTCTTACTACACTATCACCTGCTTTCATCAGTTTCTTTAATAGTACATAGATATATGCTGTGTCGTCATTTTTTTCACAATATAATACATTTGAGAAAACAGTAATGCAATTCAGCTGATTAATGAATTATCATAACACCCTCTTCTGTAATGTTTACCAAGTCTTGTTTGTTGCCCAACCTTGTTTGTAGATCGTCAGAAGAAAGTTTAGTTTTGAATAAAACTCAGCAGTTAGATCACAGTAATGTCAAGTTCCCTGTGAAGCCCACCTCTTGAAAGTTTAGTGCTGTTGTTTTTTTATTGGGCATGCTAGGATTTTCCTGTAAACGTATGAGCTTATCTGATACTTGAATTAGAATGAATAATCAGTGGCGGTTACAGCTGAATATAAATGACACTGATTCACGTAAGAACAGAGTGAGGTCGTTGGTGGAAACAGGACCAAACAGCATAATGACCTGCTAAGACTCTGCTCAGTGCCCATCATCCCTCTCTCTTTCCTTGAGGGAGAATTGGATATTTGCATCTGTCTGAGTGACTGAGAGACAGATATGAACATTGATAGCTCCCTTCAGTGCAATCTGTTAGATAAGGGAACACCAGAGGAGTTATTGAACAAAGGAAGCATGAATTTTAAAAACTGTTTCCTTTGTCCCAGTACTCAGGCTTTAACCCTCTGAACTCTCAGCAGGTTCTGAGCATTTTTTGCTCCTGTTATATTTTTCTTCTCTGTGCTTTCATTTGTCACTGCAATATAAAGTCATGCATCTCTGTGAAAACAGCACAGCCATGGCTGGAGATAGGAGAGAACTCAAAGTTGTTATTTCTGCAGTATAAGACACTTGCTAAGTCATGAATAAAAACAACAACAACAACAAAAACGTGCATTTCTCAGTTTATATGTATGCCGATTTATCGGCCTTTCCAATGTGTGTCTTTAAAAATGTTTTTAGTAGTACTGCAGACAGAAAACCTGACAACCACTGCTGCATGCTGCTAGCTTTGTATCTCCTCTTTCTCAAACCTTGTGTTTGCAGTGCCACCATCTCAGAAGAAATATGCACACCTGCAACACCTCAGCCCTCCCTTGATTTGTCATTTACAACCAGAAAGGTTCGGCACACAAGAGCCAAAAACATAGTCTTGCCTCAACTATTAGACCATGCTAGGATTGTAAAATACGTCAAATGGCCATAAGAAGTTGTTAACTCTCGTCAGCTATTTCAACTTGACCTGTCCTGTCCTCCACTAATGTTTCCTCTGCATTGTGGAGACACACATGGTGAAAACAGATTGCAGACTGGTGAGCAGCAGAATAGGAGCAAAGACTGTCGCACTGAGCTGAGGTAACGTGAGTGCACATAAATCATGTAAATAACATTAAAAAGGCCTTTGTTTTTTGCTAATTCTTTCTTTTTGGGGGACCAACTAAACCTCCTGGACTGCACCCCCATCTGCACTGCTATTTCACTTCTCCAGTGTGGTGTGGGAGGTCACTTTCAGTCTGTCACTCACTGAACAGAGCAACAGACACTAAAATATTCCATTTACAACAGAGCTAAAACCAAGGGTATCATACACCTAGTAGAATTATTTTATGCTGATACTTAAAATATATATTCTGGGGACATGTGAGAACTGCATTACCTTGTTAAAAAGAGGAAGAAATGGGACCTTCAAAGAGTCCGGTGAGCTCCAATCATATGATGCTTAGTGGTACAAACATAGAACTAATCATTTTTATATAACAAATAAAAATAGTCTGTAGTTGGATTACTTATTTACACAGTAATATGGAGGACAGCACTACATGCTGTGGACTCTACACATTTATCAGCATGCTTGGTTATAGAAGCTGTGTGACAACATCTTTTGCAGTTTTAAATCAGTGATCAAACGAGCTCCATCGAGCAAGACTTTCTACACCCAAAAGGAAAGACGTGTGCTGTTTGGCTCGATTACAGTTGGTACTGGACTGTGAGGAAGATGGCCTTTGTCATCCTTTTCCTGTTTGTGACATTCATGGATAGGGTATCAATGTATAACAAGGCCTGGACACTATCCAGTTTGATAACAATAGGCTGGCATGCCTGTTGTTTAAAGAAAATGGCTTTTTCGAACCACGGACAGTCTCAAATGGAAGAAGGTCTGTGCCTCCTGGGAGTCAGTTGTAGAAGTTCATTTTGCTGGTAATGCCACCTTGGTGCTTCCTTTGTAGATATAAGTGAATAGACTACACCTTGATCCTGCTGGGATTAGGAGCTAGATGGACCATGGGGAAGAAATTGCTGGCAATACAGATTTGCAAATTTACCATGACTTTACATCTAGTAAGGATGTTGATGCATGAATGGCTTGGATGATGGAGTACAATTCTTCTGCCATATCTTTGCTTTTTGGCTCTTTGGGTTACAAGTCTCAATTCAAGATACTCAGTTACTCAGTCATTGAATCATGCTGTGATTGTCTGACTCTCCACTGGTGGAGCTAACTAGCCATAATGCACTGCTACATTCTCCCAGGGGACAAGGTCACGTACAGCGAGTACTTGTGTGTCTTCTTGTGTCTGCAGGCTACATGCTAATAACGAACACTAACGAAGAGAAATGATCCTTTTTAGCTCCAAGCGCTGTGTATGGGCTACACAAAGACATGCACACACTTGACATGTAGCTCGCCTGTGTAAATGGCTTCTCAGTGACATTTTAGGTCTTTCTCTGTCAAAGACTTGGACTCTAATCACTGCAGTGAGGCTGCCACACAGCACAATAGGCTGCACTGTGTGTGTGTGTGTGTGTGTGTGTGTGTATGTGTGTGTGTGTGTGCGCGCGCGCGCGATGGTGGTCTGGCGATTCTTTCATAGCTTAATGAGGTAAGCAACAACATGCCTAGGGGCATGCTGGAGACAGGACACACACACACACAGCCACAGAAGCTGGTGGGCTAAAGATAGTTGCTATTTCAGTTGTCAAACTTCAGCAGAATGAATCATAGGGTCAAACAGAGTTAACCTCACTAGCTCAGGGTGGTGACACTCTGATCAGTAATATTCTTTTTTATTTGTTTCTTTCACTATAGCATGCTCTATGACACAGAACATCTGATGACAACTACACATTATGTCGTGTTATAAGGCAGAGTTCATACAAGCTGGTTTTCTGGCACATCAATAACTACCAGAGAGCCAGAACAAGTCAAGATTTTAAAAAAAATGTAGTTCCATTTTTGAAATCTCAGTTCCTTCTCTTCATCTTTATGTTTTCATGGCTTAATAGTCAAAGTTCACTGCATGAGCCTGCTGTATGTGATCTCTTCAGTACTGGTGTGGTAAACATGCAGGTTCATGTCAACCCATTTTCTGCCCGATGCAGCAGTGGGCTGTGGTACCTACAGGCTGAAAAAGGTAATCCAGATGTTTCTCTCCTAGCAGCATTTTCCACCTCCTTCTTGGGGATCCTGAGGCGTTCAAAGGCCAGACTGAAATAATCTCTCCACTGTACTCCAGGTCTACCCCAAACCTACAGTGGAAGTTGCCCAAGAGGCTTCCTGATCAGATGCCCAACTGGTTCTTGGATGCAAAGGAGCAGAAACTCAACTCTGAACTCCCTCCAGAGTTCCTTACCCTGACCAGCCCAGCCCCTCTACAGAGGAAGGTCATTCCAGCCACTTGTATCTCCGGTCTCATTCTTTCAGTCACTACCTAAAGCTCACAATGATGGATGCCTGGAACCTACTGTAGATCAACTGGTAAACTGAAAGCTTTGGCTCATTCATGAAAACCCAGTGATGGCTGAACCCCGTCAGTTGGTTCCCAATGTGGAGGGGGTGATCCACCATCTTCCAGCAGAACCACATCATATCCACCTCTGGAGTTACTGTGACTGTGTCTTCAGTTTCCTACTGCTGTCGATTTTTGTGTTATTTACATATTAATTTATTGTAATTTTGTATTGTGTGTAAATATTTTGTAAGTTTATTCGTAAATTGTTATATGTGCTGGCCTATCTCCATGATTTAAAAGTGTTTTTTTATCAAGTGCAGCCAACAGACAAACATGGTAAAAATGGATCTGGTTTTAGTTCTGCAGTTAAACAAAGTCAAACCTCTGCACTGTTAACTGCATTGAGGAAATACTTAAAATACACTCTGTCAGTGACTGGTATCAAATTTTTAACTGTCCTGTGATCTGATTTTTGGGAGAACACAATGTTATAAATGTGCTTCTTTGAATTCCTGAAACATTTTGACACAGCACTCTTGACTGACTCAGCTTCATCAAGATGATCTTTTTTTCTGAAAAATTCCATTTTACAGCTGAACACTGACCCACTGTTTAACTGAACTGAGCCAAAAAGGTCTGTTTTATTTGCTCATTGTGTTGTGGGCAGATTGGTGTGTTTTCACCTGCTGTGTGGCTGTGGGTACTGCACCTGCACTGTGCAGCAGGTCGCAGACCACTCAGTGTGAACTATGTGTGGAGTGTTTTTCTGAATGTAGATTTGAAATATCAACATGAATTCATCATGCTGCTGTAATCTGTTTTATACTGACCTAACTCAGCAGTTTGTACTCATGGTACCTCACTAGTGCTATATTTCACAGAGTAGGAGTATTTACCACGTATGCATTGTAGTACAGTGGTTGCATGCTCATGTGCCACTGAAAATGGCTTTATGTGCCCATGTTGACACACAGGTCATAGGTTGCAAAGCCCTGGGATAGAGTAGATTCATTCTAATAGTCCAGTAATGTAGTCATAGCTTTGCTTTAATTCATCAATGAAACATGTGGCATTTGATATTCAAACTAAAAAGGGTCTATTTAAGATCAGAGAAGGCAAATGTTATATTCTGATGGTTCATTGCTTTACTGATGTAAAAAAAAATCACTTGACAGTAGAATATGTAAACACACTTGTTATGTTTGTACTCCTCTTGGGCAATTAGACTACATACTAAATATGAAAACTTCCCAAATCCTTCCAATGCTGACAGAAGACAATTCTGATCAGGACTGTGGATGCTGCGCTGGTCAAACAACACACACACACATGCACACGCTTACATGGGTTTGTGAGGTCACTGGAGGTCGTAAGCAGTGCTGGCGCTGTCCCGTGCCACGAGGTCACTGCTAATTGCATTGGCCTTAAGATGAGACAGTACAACACACACACACAGGCCCCATACAGTAGCCCTATACAGCAGGATAGAATGGATAATGTGATTGTGCTAATGGCTGGACATCAAACATGAAACATAATTCAATAGATGGGACCACCAAGGGAGTCCCAGAAAGAAAGAAAGAAAGAAAGAAAGAAAGAAAGAAAGAAAGAAAGAAAGAAAGAAAGAAAGAAAGAAAGAAAGAAAGAAAGAAAGAAAGAAAGAAAGAAAGAAAGAAAGAAAAGAAGGAAGAAAGGAAGAAAGAAAGAAAGAAAGAAAGAAAGAATACAGACAGTGCCTATACAGTGGTGGGAGATACCGTACTTTGTGTGTGTGCTATTAACAGAAAAATGTATTTGTACTGTTACAGCTGTGTCTATTGAAAGTCTGTTTATTGGGAATCTCTGACTACACCAGATTAAGATTTTATTTTTAACGTAATGAACTGTGTATCTGATAGAACATTGTAGACCCATGTTTTTTTCTGAAAAATAACTTTTGTGGTTAAAGGGGAGGTAGTTTTTTCTAAAAGGTGGGAGTGCAAAATGCTAAGATAGTAAAAAAAAGAAAGAAGTGTGAGCAGGACAGTATTACAAAGAAACACAGTCAAAAACAGGAAATATGGTAATAAATTTTTTAAAAAAGCAACTATATGGCATCCCTTAGACTTGGATGATAGGAATCCATAACCATCACCAGCTGCTCGATTGTAGTGAAGTCCAGTGATTCTCTAGAGGAAAAGCTTTCAGTCTGGCTATTGAGCTGTGAGAGGAGGTGAGAGTTTTTCTTAAAAAACAACAACAGCAACACTTACAATTTTGTGATGGAGGTGATGTGCCTACACTGCTGACATTTTCAGGAATTCTGGGTAAAAACACATCACTTTTCACCCTCTGTAGCTGCAGTCTATTTTAGAGGCTACGTTTGAAAAGCAGCCTGTCTCAGAAGTATAAGCACACTTTGGGCTAACAATGCTCCCACATAGTCTTAATTTAATAGCCTGAAGGCAAAGCTTTCAACTGAGGGCACCCAGATCATTGTCTGTGTTTAAGGAGATAATCATGGATGTGTGGAGGGCCTGCCTCACCCTCCAGAGAGATGGCTGCTTTTGAAGGCCTGCTGCGGTAGTCTGCTAGGTCACCCAGGCTGTGGCAGTGTTGTCTTCACTTCCCATCCCAAGAGCAGAGAAGTTTCAGAAGCATGGCCAGCATGTTGGAACCCAGAGGATGGCTTTTTTTGTGACTCCAGCAGTGTGACAGACTCGGTTGCAAATGTGTGACATCTTTGCTATAATTAACACTGTAAGCACTACAGCAAACAGCTCTGTAGTTGTCATGATACAATTGACAATACAGCCATTAAAAACACACTTAGACCATTTGTCAGTTGAATCCCATCACAGTGCATCCTGAATGCCATGTTACTGATCTTTGTCTGCTGAAATATTCTGGTAAAATGCTCTAGATACTTTTGAACACTATTCCAAATCAGGGTACAAGTGTTTTCATGGCGCTTTAGTGTGAGAATCCGTAGTTTTTATTGAGCCAAATCTGCATTCGTGTTCAGTGCTCGTGTATATGACATGTAGAAGCACTTCTACCCAAAGATAGAGAAGGGGACAAGAGCAATGTTAACGAACTGTGGTGGACTGCAGTAATTTATCAGAGTGTCAGGCTGTTTATTGAAAAGACTGCTGCTGGAACAAGAATTATAAACAGTGTCTGCGCTGTGTGTTAACCACAAGGAAATCAGTCTATTCTATTCTGCTCCTTTCTGTTATTCTCCATAGGCAGGCAATATAAGCGGTATGGTTTTACAATAAACAAACATTTGACAGTAAAAGTTGAACCCTAGTTTTCTGGCAGTAAGCCCAAGTAAAGCTGTGACCTGCTACTAACAATAGTAGAAGTCCTGCTCCAGGGACACCTAGAGATCCTATAGTTCTTATAGTTATTATTTCACTTTAATTCATTTCTTTATTAACTGGGTTTTGAGTAGGAGAATATTGTGGTATCCCTGAGTTTCAGTCATTGAAGAAATTCTTTCCTGCTTTGGAAGCCACATCTTTCTGCTTTTCCCTTGACAGCTTTTGAAATACATATATTTTGTCAGTGTTCATGAATTTTTTATTTTATCTTTATTTATTGACTCTTTAGAATTCACCAATGCCAGTTATGTTACATACCTTGTTCCATCTCTTGCAGGCGTGGCTACTGAGTGGAATCCACAATTCAGTTATCCAAAATCTGTAAACAAATTAAAAATGTAATGTTATTTTATAGAACCTGCTCATTGGCACACATTGACTCTACAGTGACGTCTTTCACACAGAGGTGCCACTAAGAAGACCTCATTATGCCACTGCTCTTCTTTGCTCTTTCACACCCAATTAAACAATCTGGTGTGTCTGATTTCCTTAAGTTGATCCTTCCATTGAAGCAGCAGGCAGACCGATTGCATGCAAAGCAAGATCGACCAGATGAAAAGGAAGCCCACCATCAGATGATCAGTACATCCAACTTTGTTCACTGAGAAACAGAAATGCAGCTTCCTCACAGGTACGCAAATTTCTAAGAAATGAACACGAGATTCCAATCAGCAGAAAGCTAGTGGAGTCTCAGAGGATGAGGGAAGCCTCTAAACTATTTCTCAGGAGGGGAGGCAAGACATGACATAATAACTTTTCACAGTAGTTGATGGAAAATAATCCAGTAACAAGGTTGCCAGTGGTATAGACCAACAGGAAAGTTGATACACAATGGATCAAACCTGCAGTGAAACATGCTGCCAGGAGAATTCAGGTTTTAATGGCGTATTCCTGCTCTGGAGTTTGATGCCTTTGCTAAATCAATGCCACCCTGAACAAGGAGAATGAGCACTCCCTTCTGGGTCACTTGTCACATGTCACAAGTCTGATCTGCATGCAGTCACATTATCGAAGAGGCATATTCATGAGTATGAAGTCCTAAGTGTCAACTCTAGCATGTATGACAAATATCATGGGTGTACTGTCATGGCTGAGGGTAGGCTGTGCAGACTTTAGGTCGACCCATTATCCATTAGTCCATTAATAAGGACTAAGGACATATGTGGTGCTCAGTGTCACCCAGAAACAAGGGCTGTAACTGCCATTTTATACTATAGAGTCTTATATCACTGCCACCTGTTCTGTGCGGGCAAGTGCATTGTCTTGAAGCAAAGCGAGCCTGAAGCTTTTCTCTCCTGTTTTCTTTGATTGTTTTAAACATTTGAGTTTTTGTAAACAGTGATATAAGGCTTTATACAATACAGTTAAGCCATAAAATGGGAGTTAAGCCCCTTGTTTCTGGGTGAGGCTGAGAACTTTTTCTAGTACCCTTGTAGATCCATGTCAGCCCAGAACTGTTTTAAATACATCCACTGTCTGCCTAGTCCAATCCCACCAATGCCTAAAAATGATCTAAAAAAGCCACTGTGATCTTGACAATTCCTAAATGTGTAAGTTCTGAAGACGTACATTTCCACTGCTTTTTTCTCATTTACTACTCTCTCTCTCTCTTTCTCTCTCTCTCTCTCTCTCTCTCTCTCTCTCTAACAAGTGCTCATTGCAGGGGATGAGATTTCCATTTTTTAAAAACTTTGTTTATGGTGAACCAGCTCCCTGCCAGGACCTCTAACAATCACTCACCCACCTACCCACACATGCATATGCACATGCATCTCTGTCTGTAGCACTGCTTTAAAAATGGCTTCCTGCGGTTTGAGGAGAATGTAAACAGAGGGACAAGAAGGGCAGAGAGACAGTCAGGAGCTCAGAAAATACTGAAGCTGAGTTTCAGTGGTTTACTCATTCAGTTTATAATCAGTTGATCTCTCTTTGCATTGCTGCTGTTTCACTTACATTATGTTTAACATTTCTGTGCTGTTATCATACTGGGTATCATATAAAATGCAAGTGTCAAAGGAAAAGTTACATGAAGTGCAAACATAAGTGACACTAATGTAGTCAGACACATAATCCTAAACAGTTTGCAATGATACGTTAATATAAATTGATGCACATATACAATGTACATAGAATGTAACTATATAAACATCAAGACGAGCCTATGAATACAACGGCCTGCGATTACTCCCCAGCTCTTTGTTTCAACTGTGGGAACACAGTGCCAAACTTCTTCAGTGTCAAGGCATGACTGTCCTCTTTTATCAAGACAATGTGATTTTATCTTAGAAGGAAGATCAGCTGATCATCAGTACAATATGTGGCTGACCCTCCCGGTCAAAACTACCAATCGGTAGTTCATTATCCATCCAAAAATCTTCCAGTATGTTAGTTAGTTAGTTTAGACTGCCAAAGTCTTTTAATTGCTGCTTTTAACAGTATTTGTGCTTGGCAAACACTACCTGCTTAAGGTCAGTGAAATATCACAGTAAAGCAAATAAAATATGCTTAAGGTATAGTTTTGAATGTTAAAAATGTGAAAATGAATTTCCAGTTGTGAAAGTCCACACCGTCAGGCCTCCTGGATAAAAGTTGAATCTGCCACACACTGATCCACTACTCCTACTATCACATACTTTCACCTTATCAAAGATCTAATTTATTCTCTGCATCAGTACTGAATGTTGGCACTGGGAACAAACCATGAGGTGCAAAATTGCCAATATGGGAATAATTTCCAGGATACTAGACCTATACGACCACTGAAGGAGGTGGGCTTCAAATGAGTGACCTCAGCCTGTTGGAGATAGAAGTGTTGTTTTAGGTTTCTGTGGAGTCAGACAGGGCACAACTTAAATGTGATCTATTGGGGCATCTGTTTGAGCCAACTATGTTTTTGATTTTGAATTTAGTTATCCTCTACTCAGACAGATGTTTCTTCAATAAAACAATGATAAAAAAAACTTACACATGTTGGCTTTGGAATTTGTGTGTTCTCTCTGTGCTTGCATGGGTTGTCTCTTGGTGCTCTGGTTTCCCCCTACAGCCCAAAGATATGCACTATTGGGTGATTCTAAATGGGCCATGGTCTGAGCGTGAGTATGCACGATTGTTTTTTCCTTTGTGTTAGTCCTAATGGACTGGCAAACCAACTTTCCAGCTTGTAGCCTGTCTACTACTCAATGTGAGTTGGGATAGGCTCCCATCCCCTGTGACCATCTACTGCATAAAGAAGGTCTGAATGTTGGTTTTGGTCAATTTTGGCTCAGTCCAACATTTTGGAACCCAGAATAGGAACCATGTTGAGATTACATAATGTGCATCTAAAGGCAATGATGAGTCTGTACTGGAAATTGAAGGCTGTGGAGAACTTTTACGTGTGAGGATTGTCAAACCTTGAGTCTTTTGAGGAACAGAACTTGCC
This sequence comes from Dascyllus trimaculatus, assembly GCA_024666655.1. NCBI lineage: Eukaryota > Metazoa > Chordata > Actinopteri > Pomacentridae > Dascyllus > Dascyllus trimaculatus. Next base: position 117,213 of record CM045447.1, on the reverse strand, counting down.
AGAATCCAAAACACTGGCACCAAAGTCTTGCCCATAAGAAATTCACCGCAAGCAAAGGGTTTCCCTGTGTCATGCAACAGTATGGTAGCAAGTGGATAGTCAGACTAAAAACAGGCTGTGCATTATAAAAAGCAGGGAACTGAATTGGTGAAATGTGTGTACAGAGCTATTAGCTTGAAGACTTCACCAAAACAATGCATCACAGTTTTGTATATTACAAGGAAGCATTTTACTGCTCTGGAAAATACTCAAGGAAGCAATCACTTTATCTTTCTTTGCAACAGTTTAAAGTAACCAGTCGAAGTATCCATTCAAGTTACAAAGTATCTACAACGTATGTGACAGGGCAATCTATCGCCTTATCAGATGGCATCATGTTGCTCTTTTGTTTTCCACTTTATTTTTCTTGAACAACCTAAGTTAGCACCACAAAAGTGTCCATGAAGTGGTCTTTTTCTAATGAATAAGGATACTGCATTTTCCTGTGCTGCAGCGCTGTTGTCTGTCTGAATGCAGCCTCACTCTGTTCACAAGTGTTTGCAGAGTGTTTCTGGCTCTCTCTTTGGAAAATGTGCTGTGAAATATAAACATGTTGAAGTGTTTTAGATGGAGCTTTGGGTCAAACACCAGCACATTCACCAAGAAAATGAGAAACATCAAATAACCACAGTTTATTTAATCCTGAATTGGAATATAGACAATTTACAAAGCATAGAAATGATTAGTTGTGCTGCAGCACTGATCAGGAATATTATTCACTGCATTTCCCTTGGCTAGCCTAATTACTAGTCAGTATACTCACAGTTTATAAACCACTGTAGATTAGTAGATTAGTGTTTAAATTATTGTACCATACTCAAGACTGACTGTGTGGAGGATGTGTTATATTTAGAGGGCTCTGACTTTACTCATTATGCATACAGGCATAATTGATAAACGAGGATTAAAACAATGGAAGTGACCCCATGCAATTATATAGGCCTACCCAAATACACTGCACTGGCTAATAATTTTTTATACTTATTATTATATTTTGCACTTAGTTAATGGTTCAGAAAACATTGATGTTCTTGCCATTCATAAAATAAATCAATGAAAATACCTGTTGTGTTGTGTATAAATTGTGCTCAGCCTCTCTCTCAGTAGAAGACGGTATTAACCCTTTTGCTGTGGGTGTTGTGTATGATCTGGGATACTGTGCTACTTAAGAAGAGCTGAGCTGAGCTCTGGCAGGGGGTGATATCAAGAGATGGAGTTCAGCTGGGGAGTGCTGTGGTCCAGTTTAACCTCTGGATAAAGCTAATGGATAAATGCATACTTTTTGAATTCAAAGAGGCTTAACCTCACAGAAATATTTGTCAGAAACACATTGGGAACACATTTGCTGAAAACAGTAAAGATTCTAGCAAACCTACAGCAAAAATGCACTGAAACATGAATGGTTTCCTTTAAGGTTTCCTCATAGCTAGCTCCAGTTCCACTGCAAGTTTGCTTCTCTTTCTCTGTGGGTTCTTCATGGGTTCATTGAGGATTCACATGTTTTTGCATGCACAACTGAAAAGTGTGTAGAAGAACAAGTGAATGGAAATGTACTAGCTGTCTCTTCTAGATTAGAGTGGAAACTATGTAAGGGTTTTGTGACCAGGACAGATCAGGACAGATGACCACAGAGGATGTTAGGAGAGTACTGTCAAATAATGGGTGTGTGATTTTCCTGTCCTGCTGCCAAATACCCACTAAAGTCTGGTCATCAATTTCACATTGTAAAACAGATATAAAGACAGATCAGAGATGAGATTCACAGTGAACTGGCTTTCCGTGCAAAGCAAAGTGAGTGCAGGATGTTTCATTGGGGTCTGTGAGGTGATTCACAAGGTTTTGAAAATCCTCCTCATGACATGGGAGCTGCTAATGACCAAGAGCAACACAGAGACTGCAAAAACTAATTGGTGTGTGTGAAAGTAAGTAATATTGGTTTTAAGTGCCTATCCCAAATGCCTTTTCCAATAAATCTCATTTTACATCTTGTAGATTTGTCCCTAACCCAATTCTCCCGTTGCACCTGCTTTGTTAAAAACAAATTGCCTTAGCTCATCGTGGTCCTTCCCCCTGCATGCATGTGATCCTCTGCCAGCTGACTCTTTCATAGCTATTGTTTACATGTAGCTTAGAAATTAAATTAACCCTAAACCTGGCTAACAGAGCTCATCCAGGGTTCCTAAAGGACTTTTAAGTGTGTGATGGGCAAGTGTATGACCACTGAGCCTGGATAGGAAGGTAGTGGCGGCAGCATTGTAGCTGGATAAAAAGCTACCAGCTGGATGAAACTCAACACACACACACACACACACACACACACACACACACACACACACAGGTGAAGGTGTGTGTTGATATTCCCAGTTCATAAACGCTGCCATATGCAGACCCAGAAACGCAGTGATGACCTACAGAAATACACACACTTACTATACTGTGCCTTTCTATGCCTCTAATGATGTGAAGATGGCATCGTTTGTAACAGTCAAATAAGCTACAATCGATTCAGGTGTGCACACTAAAGGAATGCATGACTGATGAGTTGTACTTAGGCAAATATGGAAAAAAGACAGTGTGTGTGTGTGTGTGTGTGTGTGTGTGTGCGTGTGTGTGTGTGTCTGTGTGTGTGTGTGTTCGTACACTCAGTAATAGAAGGGGGACCAGACCAGCTTATGGAAACTGAAAGCTTAGTTTGGACTACTTCTTAATGAGCTCCTAATTACCTACACACACACAGCTGATGTGATCCATTAATCATGGTGTTTTTTTAGACTTCCTAATGGCGGCTGTTTTCTAGCTGTGGTGGTTTCAGCATTTCTGTCCAACTGTTATTGTTGGGAAGCCCCAATCATGTTCCACCCCAGTAAGAATAATAAATGGAATTATCTTAGTCTTATGACTAAAACATACCATCAGTGCATCTATGAGCAAGGCACTTAAGGTAGGCAGTAAATAGGCACATTGTGTCCATGTGTGTTGTAATGGAGAGGTTATGTGTTCAGCCCCAGTCAAGTCATTTCTCAGGTAAATGAACCTGTTGAGGCAGGTGCTTTTTCAGTGGGAGCGTCATTAAAAAAATAGCCCATGCTACACACTGCTTCACCCTTAAAGCTCCAGGCTTACGATGACATACTAAGCTAGTTAAAATGAAAAACTATTTGATATCATCACAGCTCAAACTTTTACTTCTGTTTATTATTCCAGGTTAAAGTAACTCAAACAGGACCATTGTTCCTAAATATGACCCAAGTATATTGCATATAAATGATGCACAAAATGTGTCAAGTACGTATAGTCTTCATCGTAGCTTACGTTATTTGATCAGAGAGAAACACAGCTGACTCCTCTGAGACACAAAATGTAAAAAACACGCGGAACAGATCATTATCCTAATGTCATGGATGCTGGGAAGTACATGTGAACAAGCTAACAATATTCCTAAATAATATGCTGATAGCAGGTGATGTGGCACTGAGTGAAAATAAACTACAGTATGTCAACACGGAATGTTACAGTGATGCGATTTAGCGCTAGCTCCGCTGCTAGCGCTAAATCACAGCGTTCGGCTGCTTTTCGGGATGTTTTTGGGGAGGTTTTGAGGTTTTCTGATCCTTTAGCTTTGCTTTTTGGTTTCCTTACATTTCCTTAGGGTGGGGGGGCTTCTGCCTTGACTTTGTCATTTCATTTGTGAGTGTTTTTTGGGGTTTTGTTGGTGTTTTCTGCCATACATTAGTGTAGTGGTGCATTCATTTTTTTGAGGGATTTTTATTTCATTACCAGGGTTAAAAATCATTTAGTTAGCATAGGCTGGGCTTACAACGGGGGATTTGATTTTTTGGGATTAAACTTAATGTTAAGGGATTTAAAATAAGGTTTAAAGGGCTTTAATTCATATAAGGGACTGTATTGGGGACTGTAAAGTGGGGGACCGGGGTTCAATAAAACGTAGAATATTTTCATGTCATGGGGTTAAAATTTCATTGGGCGGGTTTAATAATTTAAAATACTTTCACAGGTATTTCATAGTTTCAGGGATTTCATATAATTTTCAATAAGTTAAAGTTTTTTTTAAGTGGAGACAGCGCTGTGGGGATTTTATTTCATTAAGGGGTTTGTTTGGACGTTTTTTGGTTTCATTCACCACTTTTCTGTTCATTCTTGGCCTTCAGTTCATAAGAATTTGCAATCCATATCCTCATATTAAATTATATGCACCACTCCTTATTGTTTATGCATACAAAGCTCACAGTATAACACAGACACAAGACAAGAGACATGCTGACACTGTCGGTAGGAAATTTGAACTGTGTAATTACATTTCTATCTGTAATGTTCCATGCAAAATATGTGAATTGGGAGATTGTGTTGGGGGTGGACTGAAGCTCCTTGGTAGAGGTATGTACTCTCTGAGTGCTTCTCTAGTTATGTAAAGTGAAGAAAAGTATTCATTCTATTAAGGCGACAACATAAAAACGATACATTCTGGACTACAGTTAACTATAAACATAGATGTCAAGTGCACAATGTGTTGGTAATTGAACAAAATGACTAAATGGCCTGCTCAGCTTTATAAATCTAAGCACAAGGAACTCAAAAAAGGAAAACTTTACCTTGCATAAAAAATGATGCAAGGCTCACGTGGTCATGTGTTTACGTCAAATAATAATCAAGTTT
>CM045447.1:35000-107500 GCA_024666655.1 Dascyllus trimaculatus | reverse complement strand
CATTGTCCTTGCTTGTGAGATTTGAGTGGTGTGACTGGTCATGGCAGTCCACAGAGTTGCTGCTGTCTTCTCCAGCCCCCATTGTTTCATCGAAACTGCTAATTAAGCTTTGCTGCCAGCTGGCCATTTTCAGTGTGTCCACGACCTGCCTGGGACCAATGACCTTCTGCACTCCAGTGTCAAATCACCACTGTGCACAACTGCAAGCAAAGAACTGTATTTTTGTGCTTGTTGTTCTTTTGTGCTGAATGCATGTGTGTTCCCGTGTCTGTATATTTTCTGTCCACTGCTTTCTGTCTGTTACTTCAGAATAGGAAGTCCGTTCCTGGGCTCCCATTATAACATCAGGTTGCATCCGTCCAGACTGCTGACGTTTTCTTACTGTAGGAAGTGTAGTAGTTGTATTCAAGACCTTTGCTTCAGTCTCACAACTACAGCAGCAAACATCACCACCAAACCCAGCAACCACATGCATGACCTCATCTTCAGCTCCAAATAAATAGTGGGCCTGTGGAGCTAAATTATTTTGCATGCAAGCATTCATTAAAGGAAAAAAAATCACTGCAGTGGTTTTAATTTCAGTAGTCCTTGTTGGTTCCCTAATTCCGTGGATCCTGGAAGTGTCTGCATCAGGTGAGCTGTCAGCAGTCCTGGAAAGTCTTCAGAGGTCCTTGAATAGTCTTCTGATGCCTCCAAAGGGTGGCTGAGGCCAGGAGGATTTCTATTATATGTAGTCATTTGGTTTGGTAGGGATTAGCAAAATACAAATATATACACAGTGATAGAGTTTCCCAATTTTTTATTGAGAATACTTTTTTTCTTTCTATTTTGGAATATTTATGCGCAAAGGTGGTGTGATGACTCAACCTGTTAGCAAAGGAGACATCTTTATACCTAGGATGCTTCAAGGAGGTCTAGCTTTAAATGATTTATTTAATCTATTTATTTATTTTATACATTATGTCACAAGACCACCATGGCCCTGGGTTAAATCTGGGAGGATGTCATCTGATCTGTGCCTCTCTCTCTCCCAGCTGCAAACATCAGCTTCCATGCTCATAGAGATTTCCATTTGAAATGATTTTAATACACTGGATGAGCCAGCTGGTGAATGGGGACGTAACTGAACTGAACTGAATAAACAGAGCAGAGAATGATCGTGGCCTTTAATATGGGCAGTAATAGCTGGAAAACGGGGACACGTAGAAAAAGTCCGCTGCTCCGGAGAGGCAGCGGACTGCGCGTCTTGTGGAAGCCGAAGGCAGCGGTCAAGGGTCGGTCACAGAGTCAGCGCGCAGCCAGCCTCTGACAGGCTGCTGGCGGCTCTTTTATATTTTAGGTTTCCTGATCAAGCTAAACGGCAACTAACCGTTTTATAGCGGACTTAAATGTCACGTCGAGGCTCGACAGCTTCTGTATTATGTGGTTAATTTACATCAAGATTTTTAAAATGTTTGTTAATGGATAAAGCAAACCACAAGTGTCTATTATTATTATTATTATTGTTGTTGTTGTTGTTGTTGTTGTTGTTATTAAGTATATTATTATTATTGTTGTTGTTCTATTTTGACTATTATATTTACGGTTTTGGTATTTGGACGCTAAGCGTGACATATGAACAGGTTAAACCCCGGTATTTTTGAAGCCTAGGACCATTACTTTGGTAATCCTGCTCTTTCGCCTCCGTCAGTATTTCATCTGCTTTTATTTGGTCTGGCGGGTTATTCCTTTGGAAAATAGTTCTTGAGAAAGCAGCAATAAACTGTTTAAGAAGGACTGTAAATATCCGTTGAAACGCATAATACAGGTACATTGTAACGCAGTTAAAAAAAAAAAATAGCATTTTTAAAATAAATAAAAATATATTTAATTTAATTATATTTCTTAAAAAGAATACAGATGCATTTGCTAACAATTATATTACAAATGTATATCCAAATATTCTATGTAACTTTTTAATATGATTGTGTGTGCCGGCATATAAATACAACTAATTGATATGACGTGACTTTTTCCATTCTGAAGCTAACAAAAATTAAACGAATGTCCTTTAACATGTGTGGCATTTTTGTTTGGTTATTGTCCGTGAAAATTTTAAAGTAGAGCCAAATGGATGCAATAATTTCCACTTTATATGATAATCTGTGTGTGTGTGTGTGTGTGTGTGTGTGTGTGTGTGTGTGTGTGTGTGTGTGTGTGTGTGTGTGTGTGTGTGTGTGCGTGCGTGTGTGTGTGTGTGTGTTTGGCACTAAACATTCCCATAATCCCATATTTTATTATTAACTGATACGTTTCCAGAGCTGGAAGTTTGCTGGAAATATTTGAACCAGGAGCTTCTGCTGCATCAAGATAAATGAAAGACAACAGGAGACCAATCAGAAAGCACATCTTCCTAAACGTTTGCTGAAGTAATGTTAAATTAGAGAAGAACTCACTTCAGTCCGCCAGGCTCAGTGGGTGTGAACAGATGGAGGATATGCGGCCTTGCTACATAAACTCAGTTTGTGATCAGCATTTGATGTTAAAATGATTTCCAAACACCACCGGTGGATGCTGGCCTCTCCAGATACACACACGTAAAAAGGATAGTCTCACCTTCTTAATCTAGTGTCTATAACAATAAGAGCAGCTTTTTAAAATGTAGGAGTGGTGGTTATTTTCGTTAAACACAATTTAAAATCCATAAATGAGTAACCTCCTTAATTAAACGGTATCCTCCATGCAGGCCTATGACCTTGTGGCGGTGCATAGTGTGTAGGCTGCTAAAGCGTTCAGTGAAACTCGAACAGATCCTCTCACTTCATTCTTCTCTGATAATAGTTCCTGTACGCGTAAACGAGGCCAGCCCGCGCGCGCGTGTGCGCCGGCAGGTCTACTTAGCAGGCCCATTGACACTAAGGACAAGTAAACAGAGCTACAGGCGGCCCGCTATTGGCTCATTCCCCCAGTGAGGTCACTGTCTCCTCCCCGGTAGTAAAGATGACGTAGGAAGTGCAGCTCTCCCTCTCTCTTACAGTCTAGCAGGATTTCCAATAGCTCAGTATGAGCAGCCAGTGGTGACCCGGTGTCTGGCCGGACTGGTCCTGCCCTGCCGAACGGTTCTGAAGCTGACAGCTAACTGACGGAGGGAGGAGGGTGGCATGACGAGCGGCGGGGAGAAAAGGAAGGAATATATTGTGAGTGAGTTTGTACAAGAGGAAGAGGAATAATAAGGTCCACTGTGACTTTGTACCAAGAAGAAGACGGAGGAGAACAATGTCCCAGGAGGAGGAGTTGTCTGGACAGAAGTGAGCGGCCCACGACAGACAGGTTCAGGCCGAGTCCAGCCTCCTGCTGCAGGAATACCGGCCCGCTGGATGCAGCGTTCAGGATGCAAAACCCTGCTGTGAGCAGCAGCTAAACACACAGACCAGTCTACAGCTGCAGCATCCCAACAGGACCTGCGCGTGCGTGCGTGCGAGTGTGTATGTGCGCGTGCCTCGGTGTGTGTCTGTGTGTGTCACTATGAGTCTGGTCTCGGGCTTCCCTCACCACCCGGTCATGCACCACCACGACAGCCACCACTACTCCTTACACGCCGCGGCGGCCGGTCGGTGTCACGAGGACACCGGTGCACCTCCGTACTTCACGAGCTGGCTAATAAGTCACGCGGATATGTCTCCCACCGAGTACAGCCTCGCGCCCGGCTACAGCCCAGAGTACCATAGCAACAGCGGCGGCGGGTCCACCGGCGGCCTGGACCCCCACCATCACCACCACCACCACTACGGCCCCGGCGGCCTGGTTCCGGGGCCCGGCACCATCTCGGTCAACGGAAACACGGTCGGTATGCACCACCACCACCACACACACCCGCGGACCGTGAAGCGGAGACCCACGGCCAACCGTAAGGAGAGGCGGCGGACCCAGAGCATCAACTCGGCCTTTGCGGAGCTGCGGGAGTGTATCCCGAACGTCCCGGCCGACACCAAGCTGTCCAAGATCAAGACGCTGCGACTGGCCACCAGCTACATCTCCTACCTGATGGACATCCTGGACAAGGACGGACAGCACGGAGACACGCAGGCTTTCAAGGCCGAGCTGAAGAAGACGGAGGCTCGGGAGGAGCGGAGGAAGAGAGAGGCGGTAAGAGAAACATTCCGGCGGACAGTGTTGGTCCTGAGAGGCTGTTTATTAGAAGGAGAGCAGATGCTAGCTTCAGTGGGCTAAACTCGGCTAAGCGCAGGCTACACCTACAGCCTGAAGCTGACATGAGCCAGAATATCCTCCAGCTCGCTGCGTAAAGCCAATAATAAATGCAGTCGGCCAGCTGTTGTCCTGGGGAAAAAATATTCTAATAGCAGTATTATTACTATGAAAGGCCTTTCTCGTATTTTCAGTTCGGTGAATTCTGCAGCAAGGTTTTAATGTGACGGAGGGAAAACTATAGCCCCGTTCTGATATACACAAATATAAATGTATACTTCTATAAATATAAATTCATCTAAATTTAGTGTCTTTTTAAAATGAACTATTTTCCCCTGACCCAGGCCATGGCCTTGTTTCACTGGCAGTCTTTGCATGGAGAAGACGGTAGTTGCTTTTCGGAAATCGAATTATTCCTTGCTCTTTAATGGTTTATCTCACGAAGATTAATGACTGTAGGTCACTTGAACATCCAAACACCTCGTCTCATAAGGTCTGCTGTTAACAGAAAGGGAGCGACCGAGAGGAGACACAGTGCAGGCCCAACAGCAGCATTCATCCCGCCGAAGCCCAGAGCTCTGTTGGAGGCTGAGACGTGACGGTCACTCTGCTGCCTTGTAGGAAAAGACTGAGTCCAAAATCCAGAAAGACACACACACACACACACACACACTCAGCGTTACTTTCTGTCGCACACACAAGTACCTGATTAGGTGTGGAATCAACTTGCATACTGGCAGAACGGAAAGTCTGGAATTTTATAACTTAATTCTTTAGTCTTCACAAATTGTGATTAAATATTACATTGCAAATCAAGTTTTTTTCCTACAACACGTAGGCTATTTAAGAATCAACAAATTTTTTAAAATGAAATTATACTATACATAGCGCTGCTTTGTATTACAGTCAATTAATTACAGTAAGTAACTCGTTGATTTTTTCAATTTTGTGATCTGCAGTATATATATACTTACACATATAAATACTTTTATAAATACTTTCTGCATCATGACAGAAGAGGCACAAAATATTGAATTCAGCAGGAGTTTGGTGGCTGTACTTTTACCGAGATTCACTAATAAGCCGGCACGAATATTTTGCTGATTGACTGTAGACGGGGGACAGACTGGATATGGCAAAAATAGTCAGCTGTCTGTGTAGAGTTTTTTTTTAATAGTTGAAGCTAAAATAATACAACACAAATTAGGAAACTGTTATTTTATATTTTTGTGATCATTTTAAATTTTCTTGTAATCATTTTCTGGAACTACTGCCTCCTTCATCTATGCAAACACACAATCACTGTAGAAATGTGCAGACCATACCTCCATGTTTTTTTTTTTTAACTGAGAGAGAGCCTAGAGAACCAGCAGAAACCCAGCTACAGGCTTTTCCTGTCGAGGAAATACACTCACATACACAAATGGAGGGTAATCTTATAGCCCCATTTATTTTGGGGAGCAATTTAAAAAAGCCAGTGAAGAGAGAGTAAACAGTAAAATATAAGTATGTTTGCATATTGGCCACTTGACCTCTTAACCGTCAATCACTAAAGGAAAAAACGTAGTTCCTCCCTATGCCATTGAACCGTGCAACAAAAAAGATTGTACACAAAACTGGCATATAGTACAAATGATTGAGCCTATGTAAGAGTGCAGCCAGAAAATTGGTTGCCATTCTCAGACAGCTTGGAGCCAGGAGGGGCCAGGTTCAGCCATACAGACCCACCACTATTATTCCTCGCAACACTTTTTGATGGTTTTATCCTCACAGCCCGCTATATTATCCACATAGTTTTGGTCTCAGCTCCGCCTCTGTTACCCATATCCTACAGCTACAGATTTACACAGGCCTGCAGTTGCTGGGGATTTATTTGTTTGGCACATCCTAGAGATTTAAGGTCCCATGTACCCAACTGTCTTTTACGTGCACTCACAGGAGCTCAGCTGATCCCCAAACACAACAGCCAGTACTATCAAATGCCTGCTTTATTATTCATATGTGACCAGCATATCCTCTAACCCTAACCCTTAACTGGCGATCTTTGCATTTACTACATACGAACAGAACTAAGCAACTTGTCACTGTTTCTGCGTACTTGTACAGGACAAGCTGGCTGTTGCTTTGACACTATTTATCTGAGGATAAATGACTGTATCATCACCACCACATCTTCTCCTGCCCAGAGTTAACATGCAGTTTTGTCCAGTAGTGAAATGATGTGTAGAAACGAACAATGCCATGTCAGAACAGAACAGAGGAGAATAATTATTTCCTGTCCGCTGTCTAACGTGCTGCCTATAGGAAGTATGGTGCAGAGGCCTAATTGAAGCCAGAAAGATTTTTTTCCTCACATTTCAGACTGCAGTTGCTAATAGGAGAATCTAGTCCTGTTCATAACTCATGTCAACTCTGTCATGAAACTCCAGTTCGAGATTGAAATACACGCTCCCCTGCCACACCAATAAAACTCTGTGAACAGAATTCTTTAATTAGTTTTTGAAAAATCCCCTGAATGTGTTGTTAGGATGAAACATGGATCAGAGAAATAAGCTAAGGTAAGCCCTTAATGTTGCCTATCCTCCGCAGTGTGCTCTTACAGTAATGATTCGGTGCTTAACCCAGGAGTGAATTTAAGGTGTATTTAAGAGGAAGGCTCTCTAATCTTTAAAATAAGGGGAAAGGGGGAGGGTGGGCCTCGAGCAATTCAAACTGGTTTGGTGTGTATTAGTTTAGTTCGTTGCACTACTATTAAATATTTCAGGGACACAATTTGTACTAAATCGACTTTTGGTTTGATAAGTTTGACTAACTTTAGGCTCCACTTTAAATCCACAAATCCATTATTATAAAGATGTGAATATTAATATATAGCAATTAAATTACAAAACTTGAATCATTATCTGAAATCATTTCTGACTGAAATCCAGACGTGTAAAATTAGAGGCTGGATAGTACTGACTAAATTATTACAGCACATGTGTTGGTTTGGATTTTCTTTTTTTGGTGTTGTTTTTACCGACACTTCTGTATCATGTCTGGTGATGTTTTGGTACTCGGAGAGATATAAAGTCACGTTTGCTCCGTTCGTACGGTGAGCTGTGATTTTACGGCCAGGGCTGCTTTGAGCAGTGGGACTGAGAGACGCTGGCAGTGGTGGAGCCTGCTGGCTGATAGAGTCTGGACCTCTGTCCTGACCAATGGCTCCGACTGGAAACTGATGTCTAGTGTTTGCTGCAGGAGTCTTTCAGACTCCTCCAGTGAGGCACTCATGAACACTGAGGCGCTGCTCCCTGTTGGGCGAATAGACGCCACACATCGGAAGGTCTGCAAGCCCTTTTAAATTAATAAGTTATCGCAGGAATGTGTCGTTGAAAAGCAGCTCAGACTTAATAAATTCCATTGATACTTTAGACGTTTATAGGAATAATTATTGGCACTAAAAAGGCTATAATGACTGTAATATGCTTGTACTGCACAACAGTGACGTGTCTGGAATAATAGCAGAAAGTAACGGAGGCCCGTTATCAAGCCTCTGTATGTACAAATGTAACACTGTTTTGCAGTTCATCATTATGATTTATCATTATTTTTAGTGCAGATGGGGAGAGTGGGGAGGAATCTGTTTGGATGCCTGCCGTGTATTTCTGTTCATTGTAATGCAGACCCTCCGCTCGCTCTGCAGGAAACCCTCGCATTTTACTGGGCCTCATGGCTTTATTAACACATCGGGAAATACAGAAATAATAATTTGCCAGTCAGGTGTATTTTTGTTTTTTTAGTCAGCCTAAATTCAAAGATTTGACGTTTTAACTGTCGGATCTTTTACGAGAACCTTTTTCTGTAGGAGCACTCCAGGCTCCCTTTTAATAAACCGCCTTTCTTTCGTTTCCACTTTCATTTGTTCATTTCAGCTGCGAACAGCACGGCCATTGGAAGGCTGAATCTGCAGCACAATCTCACTGCTCAGTGGTCGCTATCAGAAAATAGGAAGATCCGTGCGCTGAGTTCAGGAGCCCCATTGGGACACGAACACAGTGAGCCTTGAAACCAGCCAATAGTACAAATCAAATCTCTGCATTCACCTGGAAGCGCTGCTGCCGAATAGGTCGTTTCTGGTATTTTATGATGTTTTCAGCCTGATGTGTTTCATGAAGCAGGCCTGACTGCAGCGCCACCGTTTCACGGATCGGTCAGACGTCCTCCGTGGTGCTGGGGTGGCAGGACGGTGGCTGCTGGATTACATGTGTGTACTGAACTGGAGAGTGGTTTACCGCCGCAGAATTGGTGCAGGCTGTTTGAGAAGTTTGATGCCAGGAGGAATATATGATTCGGGACCAAGTGGTCTGAACATAGCCTGAGTACAGCAGGTCACACAGCTCCACAGGGGCCACACCACAGTCCGGGATCCGCACCGGATCCGTCTCCGCTGACAAGCCGCAGCAGAGCGCATCATTTGTTCAGCTCCGACTCGACTTGTGGCCCTGCTGCGATTATCATTATTTTTTGTTCAAGTTATGAAGGAAAACATGGCTGACCCTCGGTACAGTCAGATGGATCAGAGCCGTTATTCTACTAATAGGCTGGAACTGTGCGTCCGTTTGGAGCCTGCGTCTTTTGTGCAAAAGGAAAAGGGAGCAGCATATATTTAAAAAAATAAATAGATAAATAAATCCACTTCCAACTACGGAAGCACATTTACTGCTATATTGCTGTTCTGTATTATTTTAATATATTTTGTGTAGTCTCAGCGCGTAACAGCTGCTGGCAAGAAAAGCACAGGTTGATTAAACATGAGGCGTTCTAAATCTAAAGCGCTCCACAGTAGCTGGAGGGGACATACATGTCCTGTCTGGACATACATGTCCTGTCTGGACATACATGTAGTCTGCTGCTCTGAAGAAGGCCGTAGGCTGCTGACCGCTGCAGCCTCTACGTTGGTGTCATGTGCGCCGCTCCACGGCTTTCAAACAGCCGACGCACTGCTGGGCTCAGTCTTTCTTTCTGTCTTTCCTTTGGAGGTCCTTATTGAGTGTGTAGGTGTTTTAGTAAACTCTGCAGTGTCTGTGATTTTTTATTTCTTGCTAAATGCTCATACCTAGCCCACATAAAGCAGATTGCAGGGGTCGCGTTGGGATGAACATACATAATAAGAATAACTGTCATGTGCCTGCAGGTGGAGATCCCTAAGACAACTTCATCATCATCCTCATCCTCGTCGTCTTCCTCCTCGTCAGCGGGCGATAAGAAGAGTAAAGGGCGGACGGGGTGGCCTCAGCATGTCTGGGCTCTGGAACTCAAACAGTAGCGCCTCCCTGCTGCAGGTTGACAGCCCCCTGTTCCTCCCCCGGCTCCGGCTCCGGCTCCAGCTCCGGCTCCGGCCTGCCAGGGAGCGCTCTGAGCAGCTTTGACAGTCATCGTCGTGCCTCCGGACTTCGAGGCTTCCCCCGGCGGTGTGTGCAGCCTGGAGCTCCGTTCACTTCACCATGGAGGGCAGTGGCAGCTGCCAGAACGTAACTCGGGACTGATAGCTCATCCACCTTTAATCAGCAAAGGCGCTCTCGCACTCATTTCCACCTTGTGTTTCACCTCGGGAAAAAATCACATCATACAGCCTATTTTACGCCCATAAGTATTTTACTACATAACGAGTTATAATAATAATAATAATAATAATAATAATAATAATAATAATAATAATAATGATGATAATAATAATAATAATAATAAGAAGAAGAAGAACACAGATGTTTGTTAGTTGACAGTGGAGGTCCATATGTACGGGCTTATCTGTGCAGCTGTGTGAGGCGGCGGCCATGAAGAGGTTAAGATAATAGACTACCTTGTCAATAAATCAGTAGAGTTACACTCCTAAACTTTCCTCCGCGTTTCATTTGAAGCCATGCTAGAAGTGCGACTTGGTGGACGGGATGTTTCCGTGCTCGCTCCTGAGTTATGTTCTAGCAGACTGTGCCACTGAGACTGAGCAGGGCTTCACACCACTGAACGCAGCGCGGCCGAGTCCCTCTCTCTGCCCAGGAACTGAGTCGGGGATAGGCGGAACCATTCTTCCGTTTCTCCCAGCCACACACACACACACACACACACACACACACACACACACACACGGGAGTGTCGAGGTGCCCTCGGCTTTATTTAATGGAATATATTTATGTGCAATTTGCCCGTTAGAAGGATTCAGACTGCTGACGGACATACTGAGTATCTTTGATTACAGGACAAAGGTGTATGTGAAGATCTCTCTCTCTCTCTCTCTCTCTCTCTCTCTCTCTCTCTCTCTCTCTCTCTGTTTTCCCTCGCAGTTTTGAGTTGTAAATGTAGTGACGTCACGGCGATGACGAAGTGTCCATGTTGTGGTGTGAACATGTGGTGGGAGTCTAAATAATGCTTCATGTAGGATGTAAACAGTGTCATGAATTGAATAAACCACCACCTGGTGACATGGTAACTGGTGCAAACTGGGCTGATTTCTCACTCTCAGTTGGTATCTGGTAAACACAAATCCGCCTTCAAGGTTTGTCTTGTTCAGCATGTCAGTACCCTTATATCCAAGAGAGAAATAATACAAATAAGAAAGAAAGAAAACCTGAAAAGCACGGTGAACTGTGTCACCTTCATGTGAAAGTTTTTAATTTGGAGTTACACATTAAAGGCAGATGTCAGATTTGCAAAGGAAAATATTTTAGAATGTGACTTTCTTTCTTTTTTTACAGGAAATAAATGGTTTAGTTTCTATTTATTTGATCTGTCTGCTCAAGATTTTCACCCCCCCCCCCCCTCTCTGGAAGAGCATCTTTCATATATATGTTGAATTAAGTCACTGACAAATAAAATTTAATAGTTTGTCTTAATGACAAAGACACTTTTTAATACCTATTTTCCTGAACTAATTCTGACTAAAAGGGAGTTTAACTCTGTGTTTACAACTATTATTGTGTGGATTTGAATTACAGACTGGGCCTTTGACAACAATCTATTTGTAACTTCTGGCCTGAAACATACAATGACCCTTAAGGAACTTTCAGAATGCTCTTAGTTTTTAGTTAGTTTGTTTTTAAGTCCAGTGGATGCCCTGCTAGGCTCAGCTCTGCAGTGGTGTGCACAGGGCAACCACAAAAGTGATGAGGCTTTTACACAGTAATTGTGATTACAGCAACATTGTGACATTTAATTTTTATTTGCATGAAATAAACAGATTAAAATGGAGATTTAAACTAAAGATTTGTAAGACACCTGCTGAAACCTCTGGTTGCCCCATTGAACTCAAATGTAAAGCTTCTGATGGAGGAGGGAACTATTTTAATTTGTTCTTTGCTTTGTGCTCTTTCCCAGCATCAAGAAGACAATAAAGTGAAAACACATATGCTAAATAGCAATGATACAAACCAATAATGGAATAAATAGTTATTTTATCTGCAAGATTTGGTTAACTGCAAATTTGTCAGGAATCTGCTTCACTTAAATACAATATGTACTGTGCTGGGTTAGATTAACTAAACTTAGATTGTGCTAAATCTAGTTTCCAGACCTAAAGGATTCTTGTTAACATTGAGGCCATTTGTTGTATTTTTTAAAAAATTGGCCTGTTTCGTCGCACTGTGTCCAGAAAATCTGGGAGAATGTATTCAGATTGCATCACAGGAAAAACTGTCGAAACTGTAGTAATACATCTGAGAGCTATGTTCTTTAAAATTCACTTGACTGTTCAGTATCTAAAATGTTGGAAGATAGGATAAAAAAAACCCTCATCATTATGACTCAAGTCCAAGTTGTTCTATTCTAGTATCTTCTTCTTTTCTCTGAGCAACAGTCAGTAACTCCAAAGCTGCTCAGTCTACCATCATACAAAAGTGGAAAAACTGGCAGACATTCATATTTGACAAGCTGGTGTTGAGTTTTGCTTAAGAATGACATATAATAAATGTAAAAATGTAATAAATGTCATTGTTTTGCAAACGATGAATTGATTGAAGACTCTGTAATTTCAGATCTTAATAAGATCTGAAATTAATAGTAATAACGAAAGTGCTATGGATAGTGAGGCTCATTGGGGCCAAGCAACAAATTGATGATATGAACCCTCCAACAACCGTGGAGGGTCAATATGGCCATGAAAATGTCCACGCTGCATGCAGTGGGTGGTGAAGGGGGAAGTTCAATAATCCAGCTATAGACAGCATGTTTAGGACAGTTTAGGGGAACTTGCTGGCATTAATGACTTCCTTCGAGGCGTATGTGGTGAGGTATGGTACAGTTACTTACGGTGTTATCATGATCATGGAGTGATGAAAAACGTACATACAAGACTTTGGGTTATGATAAATTGACACCATTTTCAATTCTGTTCAAAGAAAAGCAGGACATCAGCTTCAGAAGGTTTATCATACATTCAGTGAATGAATGCATGCGCCCATTTTGGAAGCTGTGTTGGTTGCATGTGTGTGACTGTCTCATTAGTTTGGAAAGTGGGTTGATTTGTTGCTGTGGTCTGTGCTTGCTTTGATTCTTTTCTGTGATGTGTGACACCAGCAAGGACAAAGTGAAGACTGTCTCATCCTACTTTAAAATCCAAGGCAACTAGCTTCACTAAAATGTAAAGTTGGACAATTTAACCCTGGAGGTTTGATCAGAAATGTTGAACTCAGTACTTGAAACTTGTGAATGAAAAATGAGTGAATCCATTCGACATTTGGTCAAAGAACTTAATATTTTCTGTTTTACACTGGGTTTTACAGTGCAAAGGATAAGCAGCATTAGCAGCTTTACTGTCATTCTGTTGAGGTCAGACAACAACATAACAAAAGTTGGATAGTGCTCCTGAGGCATATAAACATTTAAGACAACTAAAAAAGAAACAATTTAAGCCAAACAAAACATTAGAATTACATAAAGTACAGTATAGAAAAACAATATAAAAATGGAACAGTGAAAATCGTTTCCTGTATTTCCCAACAGAACAACGCCAGTCAACAGAACTTTCCCCCTTTGTAATGAGTGACACATGAACAATTATCTTTATCTTTCACTTTGATTAAAACATGAGACAGGCTTCATTTTGACACAGCACTTCAAATGCAGATCATTTAATTTCATTTTAGTAATAATTTTTATAATCTGAATTTGGTGGACGTTTTCTGCTGGTCGGCATTAAACATTCAGACGTCTTCATCGGTGATATTGGCTGCTGCACCTGTTGTGACTGACAACAGGCCGAGATTCCTGTCAGTCAAGCAAACCCAGAAGCACTCTTCCCTGCAAAGGTCTAATCATGTTACTTTGGCAAACTCTTGTGGTGCCTTTGCTGCGGTGGAATGGGCATCCTACTGCGGCTGATGTGCGTCTCCTCAACTATGTTAAATGTCATGTGGAGAGTCGAGATTGGTTAAACTGAGCTTCGTTATGTTTTCTGTTACATTTTGCGGGTAGCGTTTGTTGTTGTGCAGACTTGTTTTTTCAGTCATGATGGGAACATCTGCATTCTTTGACTGTGCATACAAACCTGATTCTCTAGCCTCTAGTGATGAACAGAAGCTCTTTATAAGGCAGGATTTCATGGATTAAATATAAGTTTAAGAGCCACAGTAATTCAGTGGTCTGAATTTGTTTTCAACAAATTAATAATCATGCATAGGTCAAACCCAGTAACAAATAAACTATTGTGTTCACAGCTAAAACACTAACAATCCATTTAACCCATCCCATATGTCAGTTATTGACATGCTTCCCAGTCTTCACATCACCACAGTATCTGACGGAGCTGTCAGTCAGCCACCCATTGATAAGGCCTTATCTGGCATCCCAGTCGGTATGCTGATGGTGGGAGACAAAAAAAGAGAACAACAGGAAAAAAAAAGAACCTTGAGAGGATTTTTCTCGTCCTGACAGAGACTAACGCGAGATGTAATGGCCTGAGTCTGGCCTCGGGTGAAGACAGGAGAGCAGATAATTAGTGTGAGAGCTGGCGTCAGACAGAGATGACCCCAAAGTGACTGGGGCACACAAACACACACACACACACACACACACACACACACACACACACACACACACACACACACACACACACATATGCACACACACTAAGAAAGCTGTATGTCTTTGGTTCTGCTAAAGAGAGACACAAACATCAATTATTGGTACCAGTTTCTGACGAGACACCATTTGCTCCAGTGGACTTTGGGTCCAGTGACCTGCAGTAATTATTGTTCATCAAATCATCAAGGCTAAATCAATGACAACAATACCCCATTGCAGATGTCCATAATCAGTTTATAAATGGATTATACATTATAAATGGATTTTTGTGCACATATCTGTCCAGCAGCACTTGGACATGTCTCCCTAATCAAGTACAAAACTTATTTTTGCTAGCATCTTTTAACTCCTTGACTGACCTAATCATCAGTAATGTCAGTAACCAGTAGTCAGTAACCTGGGATCATGTTTATACCTGATTTTCAGTCAGGGTGATTCTTTACAGCCTGTGTCGAGGATAAGATGTTCAGTGTAGTGCAGGCGATCGCCCTGTACAGTTCCACTAAAACGCACCTTGTTTTAAACCTTCAGCTACAGCAGTTACAAACCAGGCTTTCATTCTTTCCTTCTTCTGCACAAAGTCCTCCTCGAGCATTTCAAAGGGCCTGAACAGCAAGATGAGTGTTTGAGACCCCTTGCTTGTTCTTGGTGTTGCAGTCCAATAAGCATGTCACTGCTTGGAGTCCATCCCACAGAGGTCTTGGCCCTAGGATCTCTTTGAGGCACACTGATGGGTTATTTGCTAGATCTCGACAGTAAGAACATCAGCACCAAACGCATGATGCAGTGAGGTTTTACACATCACTTCCCCTTCCCATTATTTCAGCTTGCCTCGGTGTCTCACCTCCAGTACTGTGTCTGTCCTCAGTGGCTGCTGTCACTTTGCTTTGGGCCAGTGATCATTACAGCCATTTCCGAGTGCTGCTGTTCTGAGGGGATGTATCAACCTTGGCTTAATAGTCCAAACTGGCTACTTGCCTTGTTATTGGTCACTCTTAATATATCATCAGTTGAGTCCCAGCTGTAATTTTGAAGATCCCAGTGCTCTATTTTAGCTGGTGAACCTCTCAAAGCTGACAACAATGGTGATGTGTGAACCAAACACAATTAATGTCCTCAGTAGTATGCTAGATATCAGAATATTAAATGGTAACATCGACCTGTAGTTTAAAGTGCAACAAAACTGATCCTCAACTCACTAAATATGACACAACACTTTAGGGCAATCAGTGACAAGGATATGATGTGACTTTTTGGCTGTGTAGTCACTACAGAATTAGCATGGATATGAGCGTCCAAACCTACAAGTCATCTGTCAGGGTGAATCTTTCCCGAGTATTTAAGTATTAAGGCTGTGTCAGCCATTCAACATTTCCTGTCCAGGAAAGAAATGTCATCTTTGGCTGTCTTCAACATGCAAATAAGTAAGAAATTTCCACTGCAGGAACTTTAGGGTTGCTTAAGGGCGGCTGTAGATTCTCTTTTTAGGGGGGATAAAGTACCCACTCCAGGAAGGTAATTATTAGCAGCCTTGGGGTTCAAATTTGATTTGCTAAACTAAAATTCACAATACATGGTAACATCACAAACCTCCACTGTTCCATTTCCTGTGCTCAAATAACTGGAATTACATCCAGTGACTACATTTTGTCATTTTTGTGCACAGAGTTGACGTCACATTCGAAGTGGTCAGATCCCACACAGCAATGGAAACAGAAAAGCTGAAAGATCTGATTAGATAGTTGTTCCTGTAAATGTCTGTGCCACCTTGCCCCTGCCATGAATTCCTGCAATGAAAAGTCACCGCTTGATTGTTGTTGTTTTTTTTTTAAAAAAAAAAACATTCAACTGTATCACAGCAGAGGACAGACTCTTCAGTCTTGAAAAGCAGCTTTGGTCAGAAACATTTCCTCAGCAGTGGCTGCTGAAAGCACAGTTATCTTCTATGTTAGGGCCAAAGTACTGAGTCTGCTTAATAAGACTGTATAGTGTCCACAACACAGACACAGAGGATTGATATTAAACTAAATGATTTTGGTGTGTAGGCCCCTAAGAACTTCTTGGACCTCCAAAGATAAATTGGAAGTTCCGGGCCAGCTTCTAAATGTTATATATCTGCACAGAGGTGAGTTAAAGTCTTTGATGATGCATACTTCTGTACGTACGTTGTACGGTTTGTGTGTTTTTTTAACAGCGTTGTGGGTTTTAATTAACAACTATATAAGAGTGTACATTTCAACATGTCACATGTTGCTCTGCTATCAGACACTATCCATGTCCATTTCCAAAAACTACAGTCAAAACACAGTGAGACACAACATGAAGTATGCAACAGCACATACTGATATGTACTTTTGTAATAACCCCAACACACACACACACACACACTTATCTCTCTCCTTGTCTCCTGTCTGTCTATCTACTGGCCTCTAAGTGCAGTGGACTGGCGAGCATGATAGATGACTACGGCTGGAATAGAATTTTTCCCTGCAATAATACCAAAACATCTGGCAGCCATTACTTCATACAGACCCCTCCCTTTCCCCTCACTCCTCCTCCTTCCTCTCCCACCTCCCCTCTATGTGCTGCTCTGTTTCCCTTCCACCAGAGGGCCTTGTTTCTACCAAGTGACCTGGACTTTTTTTCTCTTGAGGGTTCCCTTCACCATGCTTACTAGACACTGCTATAAACACTAGACACTGACTGCTAAATAAAGTCAATAGCTGTGTATCCTTGTTGATAACTGATACCCGAGCATCAGTGACAACAGTGAGTGTATGTGAGACTACACACGTCATTTTGTTTCTTGAGAGGCCACTGAGTGTTTGGCTGCTAATAGTAGTGTTGTCACTGGCCATAGCAATGAACACATATTCAGATCTAGTGGTTATTATAATGAGCTGGCAGTACAAACAATAATTAGAAAAGTGTGTGACGGTGTTTGTAATGTGAAAAACAGTATGATGAGGGTGGAATGGAAAAGGACAAAGAGGCAGGGAAGGAGAAGAAAGGAAAGGTGGAGGGAGACGAAAGCAGAGAAGAGGTTGGGCCCTTGGCAGACTTTGAAACAAACCCCCAAGTCGCCCTGTTCACCCCGTAACTGCTGTGTTACTATGACACAACGCTTTACACACACACAGGCATGCATGCACACCACATACAGACAGATAGGGCTTTCCATCAAAAGAGACTATGATAAAATGTGTTTTTTCTCCTCTAATCAGCCCTTGCCATAAGGGGGAAATATTGGATTCATTAGCAGCCAAACCAAAGACAGCCTGCCCATTGTTCACTTTTTATAGACAGTCAAAAAAAAATGGAAAAGAGAAAAAGAAAGAACCAGGAAATAGAGAAAAAAATTGATCTGGAGAATTTATAGCTTCTTACCATATGGAGCCTTCTTTCAATTAGGCCTGTGGAGAGCAATCAACAGCACAGCATGTTTTCAGTCTGTGACTTGGGACACAACACGGGTCACGCTGCTTTTTCCAGCTCAGTGCCAGCACAATAAAAAACAAAGTAACACAGCCCTTTTCTGATGTTTTTGTTGCGTTTCATCCATTTTCATCCTTAATTATGCTCAAAGTTGGGAGTTTTATTAGAAACTTAATGGATTTTGACAAACACGGAGCCAAGCTGCCACAAACCACTAACCTTTCTGATGCCTGTTGCTCCATCATCGTTAAGACATAGATATAAAATATTCAAGGTGAAGCTATTTGTTAAATTCTATAAAATCCATCACTTAATTACTAAATGTACTGAGGAAGAAAATTAAACATTTAAAGGTTCCATTTTCTCAAATGTGAGGATTCGTTGCTTTGTTAAGAAAGCTAAATCAGATTTTTATTTATCTGAAACCACCAAAAATCTAAATGATCCCAAGAAATTTTGGAATATTGTGAGATCTGCTTCGGGTGCTATGTCCTTTAATGAACTGCCAAATTTTTTGGTCAAAGATTCTGTAAACCTGACAGATAAATGTGCCATGTTAAATTATTTTAATGAGCATTTTATCACTGCAGGCCATTTGTTTGATTCTTTAAATAGTGATTTGAAGAACACTGTTTTAGATAATGAACCTGCTGTTGTAAGCCGTCCTCCTGTTGACTGTTCTTTTCATTTTGAACCTCTGTCTATTTCTGAGGTCTGTAGTGCACTGAAAAAGTTGGACTCAAAAAAATCAGCTGGTCCTGATGGTTTGGATCCATTTTTTCTAATACTGGCAGCTGACTTCATTGCTGAGCCTTTAACTTGTATTTTTAACCTAAGCCTCAGGATAAACAAACTTCCTAAAGTTTGGAAATCTGCCTTTGTACTCCCCCTGCTAAAAGGAGGTGATCCCTCAGTTGTGAATAATTATAGGCCTATTTCAAAATTATGTATTCTGGCCAAAGTATTTGAAAAATTGGTTTGTGATCAACTGAAGGAATTTTTAGAATCCAACAACATTCTAGACCCCCTTCAGTCAGGCTTTAGAAAGCAGCACAGCACTGCAACTGCTGCTCTTAAAGTTTTAAATGATGTGTTTGAGGCTTTGGACTCAAAAAGATTTTGTGTTGCTCTGTTCATTGACCTATCCAAGGCATTTGATACTGTGGATCACAATCTTCTGTTAGAAATTCTCCTCAAGATTGGCAACTCCAAACAAGCCGCCTCTTGGTTTTCTGAGTACTTGAGAAATAGGACACAGTGTGTTCAAATGGCTGGAGTTAATTCTACCTTTCTTGAGGTCACAAAAGGTGTACCCCAAGGCTCAGTCTTAGGACCCATTCTATTTACAATCTATATTAATAATTTGTTTGCAAACTTGCCAAATGCTTCATATCATCTTTACGCGGATGATTCTGTAATTTACTGGTGTTCACACTCGATTGCGCAGGCATTTGAATTCTTGCAGTCTGCTTTTGATGCCGTGCAGTTTCGTCTGGAAAAACTGAAAATGGTTTTAAATGCAGAAAAATCAAAACTGATGCTTTTTTCAAAGTCTTCTGTTTGCTCGCAGGATATCCCCTCAATTAGAACTGCACATGGTAAAACTCTAGAGCTGGTCAGTTCTTACAAGTATCTGGGATTAACTATTGATGAGGACCTTTCTCTCAAAGTCCATGTCAAAAATGTAATCTCCAAATTAAAGGTAAAGCTTGGTTTCTACTATAGAAACAGGTCATGTTTTTCCCTCAGAGCTCGGAAGCTTCTGATGTCAGCTACTTTTCTGCCAATACTTGATTATGGCGATGTTGTATATATGTGTGCTTCTACCAGCTGCTTACAGTCCTTGACTCCAGTCTACCACTGTGCTCTGAGGTTTATTACTGGCTGTAGCCGCCTCACTCACCATTGTGAATTGTACGCTAAAGCTGGCATGCCTTCCTTGAGTGCAAGGCGATACACACATTGGATGACTTTGGTTTACAAAGCACTTCTTGGCATGGGTCCCACTTATTTGCGCACTCTTCTTTTGAGAACTAGAAGCTGTTATGCTCTACGTTCCTATGACATTTTGCATCTCTCGGTTCATCGTGTTCGAACTGAAATGGGTAAAAAAGCTTTCAGTTACTCTGCCCCCTCTGCTTGGAATGCCTTCCAATCTGAACTGAAATAGTCAAAATTTGTTTCATTGGAGGCCTTCCGCTCTATTTTAAGGAATCGACAACGGAAATCCTTTGAACAGTGCCTGTGTTTTTAAATTTTTACTGTAAATATGACTCCAGTATTTCATGTATCTAATTACTTGCATTTAATATTTTAATGTGTGTTGTTATTGTTGTCTGTGTTATTGTTTACTTTGATGTTTGCTGCTGCCTCTCTTGGCCAGGTCACCCTTATGAAAGAGGTCTTGATCTCAGTGGGTCTTTATCTGGTTAAATAAAGGTTAAATAAAATTTGTTCATTTAGGTAGTAGTCATGAAGTTGCTGAACACACTCTTTCACTATCACTTGTATGACTGCAGTGTTCTGTTGCATCCTGTTGCATTATCCATTTTCATTACCTCCGCCAAGGATGTTAGTTAGTTAGTTTGTTTGTTTGTGTGCAAAATAACTTGAAAAAGTAAAGGACGGATTTGGATTAAATTTTCAGGAAATGTGTGAAATGGGACAAGGAAGAAATGATGAACTTTTGGTACTGATCCAGATCACCGTCTGAATCCAGGATTTTTTTAAAAATCTAAGTGTAACCGTGTGGACAATTACATGTGGTTTACTCTAAAAGCCACCAGAGGACACTCTTGTTTTTGGGGTAACCCCCTGTGACCACATGAGATTTTGTTGATTTAATTAGATGTGTTTGTAAATGGAAATTAAAATTAAAATACACCCGTGGAAAACGTATTTCTCTATTCCCTGTTGGTTTTGGCTCCGTGACCCGTCTGACTTCTGATGAGGAAGGATCTGGTATCTAAAGCTCCAGTGTTAGCTCACTGTTAGCAGACCTTGCTGTGTGCCGTGGCCTGATGAATACCCACTGTGGGGTCCAAACGTTGCTTGGCACACATTGTTCACTATTTCACAGTGGACTTTTCACCAGCGTGGGGTTTATTTGTCCCTTTGGAGGGACCTTGTGGTGCCGCTAGCTCTACTGCTAGCGTTAAATCGCTAGCCTTCGGCTGCTTTTCGGGACGTTTTTGGGGAGGTTTTGAGGTTTTCTGTTCCTTCAGCTTTGCTTTTTGGTTTCCTTACGTTTCCTTAGGGTGGGGGGCTTCTGCCTTGAGTTGTCATTTCATTTGCGGGGTGTTTTTTGGGGTTTTGTTGGTGTTTGCAGCCGTACATTAGTGTAGCGGAGCATTCATTTTTTTTTTTGAGGGATTTTTATTTCATTTCATTTTATCAGTTTTAAAATCTGCCATGACAAACTTTTGGTCCATTGTGCACAAGGCAGTAATTTTAGTTAAACATCAAAACACATGTCTTCCTGTAATAGCACTTTAAAATCAAAGGAGATGACGTGTCTATATTTACAGAAACAACTTCTGTTTCTCTGTCTCTACCTAAATTCTCAGTATGGAAGGATCACAAAACAAGACAGGTTTTTTTCTGTATTACTCAAACATTACATTTAATCCATCACAGGTTCAGTTTAGGTGGCAAAATGCAAAAATCTCAAGAACCGATTAAATGTATTTCTGGTCAAACTTCTTCTTCCACGTCAACTAAGTCCATAACTGAGACGGACAAATCTTTCACTGTCATCTTTCAGCATGCCTCGAAATAAAACTAACACATTACAGCAGTCATTAACAAGTTTATCTTATACATTCTGGGTGCAAATTATCATGCGATGTATTTGTTGTTTTTTTATTTTGTAACACTGTCTGCTGCTGCCATGCCAGGTCCCTCTTGAAAAAGAGATTTCAAATCTCAATGAGGCTTTTATCTGGTTAAATAAAGGATATAATAATAAAGCAATGTCCAGGCGTAGAACCATATGTTTAACCTGACATCACTGCAGTCACATGTGTTATTGAGCCTGGCTTCCACTGGAAAGAATTCCTTTCACTCAGTTTGGGTCACGCAGCAAACCGGTTTGAATGCTTGCAACTTTTTCATACTCAGATTCAGCTTCACCTGTCAGTAGGGTGAGATGACTGTGTAATGATCAGTTTTTCTTTGGGTCACCCCGCACTCCTGCTAACAAATGTATCGACCGGACCAACCAATGTTAAAAGGCAGCTGATTTAACAAACGTAAAACACCACAGTGTAATGACTTTGTGGCATCACTGTGTTTCTGCTACATGGATTAAAGCAAATCAAAAGAATACAGTCTGAGACAGTTTACCAAACACTCTCACACACTGAAGAGGTTTTCATGGAAAGAGAACACTGATACAGTAACACACGGTGAAAGCAAATAAAGCAACCAGCCACAGAGTACAGACGACACTCACTCCTGGATGGAAAACCCACTTACCAATACATACAAAACTAGAGCACTTCATCAGTAATTTAAAATCAGAGCAGCATGTCTCATATAGATATGTACTTTGTTAGATTACCAATTGCAATTTCCTTTTGATTGCATTCTATACATTTAGATTCAGTGACATTTAAACTTGAGGATTTATTAGTGACACACATTTCACAGGTATGTAAATGTTTGGCATGTTTTCTGTGTGGTTCACATACACCAGTGCATCCAAAAATTGCAAAAGACAGACCACAGAAGAGTGTAAAGATTTTAATTTCATTTTTACACCAAAGGGGTTTTTCTCACAGTTATTCCAAGTTGCTGAAATAAGTTTCTGCCAAAAGGTAGCTGGGCTCAGCCTTAGAGGGTGAAGAGCATCTGCACGGCGTCCGGAGTAGAGTCGCTGCTCCTTTACATCGAATGGAACCAGCTGAGGTGGCTCTGGCATCTGATTAGGATGCCTCCAGGGCGCCTTCCTTTGGAGGTTTTCCGGTACGTCTAACTGGGAGGAGACCCTGGGGTAGACCCCGAGGATTTCATATCTGATCTGACTTGGGAATACTTTGAGATCCCCCAGGAGGGTCTGGAAAGTGTTGCTGGGGAGAGGGAAGTCTGGAGCGAACCTGCTTAACCTGCTGCCGACTCAACTCAACCGCAGATAAGCAGAACAGCATGGATGGATAGATGGCTGTAACGTAAGTTGACTGTTTATTTTTTATTTATCTAATACTTTACTGTTTGGGTCCTCAACAATTCAGAATCTTCATAAAATACTGCACTTGGGATGCATGTTACCCATAGAAATGTAATGGGTAGTACATTTTGGTACACTGATTCTCTCTGGGGCTTTGTTTCCCTCAGACATGATGGCTGCAGTCCTGAGGCCAGTCACCAGTGACGGCTGGTTCCACCACTGTTCCATCAGGGGCTCCCTGAAACCGTTTCGCTATTTTGTATGACCAATTCAAAGATAGGCATGAGTGTTGACTGGTCAAAAAAGCTGCATAAATCATAGATGACACCAAATAATTGGAATAATAATGATAATAAAAAAGATCATTTTAATTAACTATTGCACCAAAACAAGTATGCCTTTAAAAGGACAGTGCATCTTCTCCCCTGCATGTCACATACTGGAGGAGAAGCACTCAGAAACGCCAAATGTGTTGACATTATTTCTTTTCACATTATTAAACAATTAGAATGCCCATTGTAGGAAACTTATTTCTAAGCATTAGCATAGGTTAAATTTGATTTCTTTACAGCTGTAGCAATTGGTTTACTGCATCAACACGGCACCTTAAAATAATTTGAAAATGCAACAGATTTAATGAAATCACTGATTTCCAGTTTTTACCAAACAGTAGTGCATTTAATGAAAGAAATGACTTAAAATACCCTGACTTTAATTCCCTGTGTCTGGCATTTCATTTGCCAACACACTAGAATTAGCTAGGATTAGCTAGAGTTGCACCAATTTCAAGAGTCTTTTAAATACATTTGACAACAAGCTCCTGCACACAACTACAAGTGGATGCAGCCGTATAAAGAGGAGACTGCCGATGTAAATAGTAAACACAAAAATAAACACAGTTGTAATAGTTTGAGTTTTCATGACAAAAATTAGAATCGATGAGAAGTACTGTACATGAATAAGAGGAAGAGGACTCACGTGTTATAAACTATTTCTTTATTGTTTTATTCAGACTTCACAGCTTGCTAAAGACTGCTTATTTAAATAATTCCGTTTCCTTGTGCCTTCATTTTAAAGACTGCTTTACTCACTTCAACTTTCCTTCTTTTAACGTTTTTGTATTCTTGTTGTGTAATTAACAACATTAAATTTTATTTCAATGCAACTAGTGAAATAGAGGAGGTTACATAGTCCATGGGGAGACAGTTGGCCCAGGTGCAACTGGGATGTGTTTGACTGACTGATGGTGTGTTTATTTGTTCATACAAATGTCTGACATCCCATACTTCCAGATCAGCTTGTGTCACTGCTGTTGGTAATTCCAGCGAAGGCCAGCGACCATAAACCCACACTGTATTCACAGACGGCTTCCTTGTCAAGCTTTTTCTCGTAAAATTATTTTGTTGCACCAATTTTAATTTTGTACCATTATTTCATTTATTTTCAAAGACGAAGCAGGGATGAAAAGCTCCTTCTGGATCCATGTGAAACTCTTATTATTATTACTGTTATTTCTATTATTATTATTATTATTGTTACTATTATTATTTCTCAGCATATTTGAGTTTCTGTTTGCTTATGAAAATCAATCTATTTGAGGGAAAGTATAAAGACACATAGAACACTGTAAAATAATGTTTGTAACGAAAGCTATAGTGCACAAGAATGAGTTGAAATGAAACGTGAGGCAAGATTTGATTAGAAGATTAAAGAAGTTTAAATCAGACCGTGAATGGAAGGCCTGCTGCCCGTCCCTGTAGGAGTCTGAAATGTGTGATGCCACAGTCATGTGTGTAAAACACTGAGCACAGCAGAATAGAAGTAACTGCATTAATCCTTAGGGCAGCAGGTGGTTGCATGCTCTATGGTGTTGGTCACTTATAACACTCATATTGTGGGGGTGTAAATGTGTTTGTAATGTCACTTGAACTTATGGAAATGCTTGCATCAGATCTGATGTTCACCGGGCAGCAGACGCTACCGTCACAAAGACTGACTCTGACCAGGCAGGCACACACTCACTCACCCACAGTAGAAGGCTCAGTCGCAGCTCTGGAGTTCATGCTAAGGCGTCAGAGAACAACTGAAATGTGAATTCATGCTACATCTTTATAATTACCTATAGTGGTGGCATCAATAGTAGCAGGTGAAGGTACCACCTGTCCTGAAATCATGGTGTGTATTCCACCATATGGTGTGTCATATTTCACGCGAGTGACATTGGAACAGGTGTTGAATGATTTCATGGCCTGATGTACTTTGCAAATATTAAGCAAGTGAACGATTCCCACGTGTGTGTGATGGTCATATGTACTGCATACTGTACGTATATATGCAGTACATATGACCATCATTCTCATCAGTAATGAGCCGCTCTCCACTCCCCCTCCGTCTCACTCTCATTATCCTTTGATTTACTGCAGTGTGAGCAGGTCAGTCACGCCGGCGATTTATTGGTCATTAGTGGCCATGTTGGCAGGTCTCACACCTCTTTATCCTGGGTGGCCCTGCGCCTCCCTCAGAGTGAAAGCCAAAAGTCACATCCCACAGCTTCGCTTCACTGCTCAAATCACCATCGTAAATCGGATGCTCTTGATTTATAAAATGCTATGAAAAAGCACAATCCGTCATCTGTATGCATTTCTGTGACATACTGCACTAAAAAGAACTAAACATTTTAATGGCAAAGTACATTAAGATAAACACAGTGATGCCCTTTCATTTATGAGCAGCTTTCTCAGCAGCTTCTGTCTCTGTCTTCATTTAAAATTACATTATTTCCATACCGAGGCACCACACAGCATTCAGTGCAACAAAGCTGTGGATTTAAGGACATTAGTCACATCAGGAGTAAAATATTTCAGTGTTATTAGCTTTATTGCACTATTTTTTTCAGAAGATTGTTGTTTTTTGTTAGTTTTGATACTTTTTCCTCTTTCCGTAAAATTTAAACCACAACTAAAAAACAAATATCCCCACACATTTAGATGACACGACAGAAATAGAACACCAAAATTAAATTTCATTTTTAGTAATTTAAAAGAGGAGTATTGACTGTTTCCCGAGCCCGAGGGTGCTGATGGCAAAACTGTAGCCACTTGAAGTCTTTCTTGGATTTGAGAATAGCACAGGGTTCTTGTTTGCGGATCTCAGGCCGCCAGATGAATTAAATCCAGGTATAACTCTGTGCAGCACTGAGCTACTTGCTGGAGGCAAACAGAGCTGAACTTAATGTCACTGTGCAGAAACAACAGTGCTACTGGTGACTCACTCATTTTCAAACATTCACCCAATATGAAAGGTGATGTGATCATTCTGTAACACCCATGGGCCTGTGACACCCATCTAACACACTTGATCTGGAAATGAGACTGTTGTAAGGAGATACAAATTATTCAACAACAGTGACAACTAACAACACCCGCAGAACACACACACACACACACACACACTTACACACACCTTGCTGTAAATCTTGGGACCACCCGGGTCATGGCAGACCACCAGGCCGACCAGTCCACCACTGCATGTTTTTGATCAGCAGGTCTGGGAACACACATAAACCTGGTAAAAGGTGGACACACACACCTGTGTGTGGCTATAACACTGTCACACACACAGCTACACACAGGCACACACATGGACAATAATGGAGGCCTGTGTTTTATGGTTTTAGTTATGTCCGGCTGTGAGTGCATGTGTGTGTGTGTGTGTGTGTGTGTGTGTGTGTGTGTGTGTGTGTGTGTGTGCCTAACACCATTAGGGCTGTGTGTGACATGATGAGAACTAATGGGCTGACTGATAGAGGCACACACAGTGGGGGAGTGAGTGTGTGGATGGGGAACACCAGAATACGTCCTCGACTTTTTCATTAGAGTTCGCCTGGAAACGGCTTCAGGCCAGTGACATATTTTGGCTCTAAACCTGCTACTGAAACTGTCACTGATGTAGCACAATGATGAGATCTGTTTCTTCTGGTTATAAGAAGTCGGTTCTCTCAGGTGCCATCTTGGTGCTGTTTGTTTGTGTGTTAGTTTGTCACCACAGATGTGGAGATTTAGTGATACTCAATGTGGCTCCATATTGGCACAGGGAAACCTCAAGTCTAATGCACGTTTGTCTATCAGGACAGGCGCTCTATGCACAATTAAATCCGTCACCTCTCTGTGAATTTTTCACAGATATTCCACATTTCTGCTTTGGTTTGAATATTGTTACACTAATTATTACACATGTATCAAGCACAGGACACCTGGTTAGATTAAATATGCAGGTTTTCACACAGAAATGCTGTAGATGGTAACAGTAATATTTTTTATTATTAAATAGTTAGGATGTAGTTCCTATGTACATGCAACATAAAAGAAGTACATTCTATTCTTCAGTGCACAGTAAACCTTCTTCCATTATTTTACTCTGTTTGTATTTATTGGAAGGAAAGATTTGTTTAACCCTATGAATCCTGCAAAATGCATCCATCTTAGTGTAAGGTTTAATAAAGAAAAAAAATGAAGATAAGAAACCCCTGCATTTTTAACATGCTAAAGTTCAAAGACTCCATACATTTTCAACAGGCCTCACAACTCTGTTACATTTCTAGTGAATTTCCCTAAATAACACTGGAGGCCACATTTACTTTACAGTCAGTCAGCAGGGCTGTGCAGAGGTGCAGTTTATCAGTTATAAATCTTGATAAAATGTAGTCAACCTTTAGGATCAGCTAGTTGTGTTTACTATGCTAAATAAGTTCTTTGTTTAATTGACATATTAACATGTGTTTAAAGTTTATTGAACTTGTAAATCACCAATTATATCAAATGATCAGTTTCTGTTGAGGTACTTAACCTGTTCTTAGTAGAGCCTTACAATTAATCCCCAAAAGAATCAGACAGGCCTGTCCTATCGCACAATCCAGATCTTCGTCAAAGCTTGCCATTGTGTGTAGACTTATGCCTGCAGGATTTTGAAAACAGTAGCATGTAAACAGTGGAAGGAGAGGAGAATGCTGCACGAAATACTTGACCAGTAGCAGGCGTATGACACCGTCAACGTCCAGTGAGTCAGAGTAAGTCTGCACATCCCTCCCAACTGTAAACTGCTTTTTGGCCCTTGCCAGCTCTGCTGGTGGAACAGTCGGCTGCTGTGCCTTCTCCACTGATAGGATTAAACAATGCATGCTAATAAGAAGAACCCACTATGTTAAATTAGCATTATTCAAAGCTTTTGAGAATTGTTAACTTGTTTCAACTGATAAAAGAGATTTGTAAGTAGAAATGTTAGTTCCTATTGGGAAAATAATAATAAAAATCAATAATAAAGCCTTGATTGGACTCTGGTGTGGACATGCACACGGCCACTTGAGGACTCCCTTGTGTTATATCCTACTTTTCTCATCCACTTCAAAGACTTGATGTCATACACGCACAGTAGGTTGTGTCTTTGAATGCCATGCACACAAGTGATAATCATGTGCACTGTTGCCCCTGTAGCGTAGTTGTACACAAATTTTGGGTTGCACATGGACATGTATGGAGGGGTCTGTGTAGACTCTTGTGCAGTCGGAGAGGTGGTGAAATATATGCCACGTGGACCCTCGCTTGTTCACGGATGAGGTAAACATAACACTGGCATAAGGCCTGAAAAACTTTGACAGTGTCATGAGAGGACGTGTCTTATTAAGAAGGGAAGAAAGGGTAAATAATTTAATTATACATACCATTTGTGGTAAACATACTGAGGACCTATGAACATGTCACAACATGCTTAAAGCTGCACATAAACAATATGAGGGCCATCTTGCTAGATTACTCCTAAACAACATTCACAGTTTAAAAAAAGAAAAAAGGCAGTTGTTACAGTTATGGTTCTGCTACAAATTGGTGGAATACTGGCTAGTTTGCAATTTGGCACCCTAAATCTGTAGTCCCTGAATGGAACCGACTCTACAAACAGAACGTTTGTGGTGGAAAAGCAGAAATAGAGGTTACTCTGATGGTGTTGATGGCCCTGAGGGAGAAACAGGAAACCCAGACACACAGAGGTCCTGAAAATGAATTCTGCATTGCCTAACTGTCTCTGATCCCATGCAAGGTAATAGAGAGATCCAGTGGGTTCACTGCACTCAGCTGCTGGCTACCAAGTTATTGGAGTGACCAGGGTTTGTTTTCAGCAGAATACATTAAGTTACTGAGGCCTCATTCACAATATAGCAAAGTAAGAAAATAAAATTAAAGATGTCGGCACACAGATAAGATGCTGGATAAGAGTAAGGATAAAGAGGTAGAAGTAGTAAATGAATACAACATGATTTAAATCTAAAATGTAAAGAGACTAAAACCGAACAACGAGAGGTAAAATAAAAAATCAAAAACAATAATTGTCCCCAAAGATTTATAAAGTCCAGCTTTAGACTGTTTTGCATGTTATGGCAGGCTGCAGGCACACAGAGAATAAAACTGGATTTTTAAGCTCAGTAAAAACAGCCATGTTTAATAAATGCATGCAGCATGCAGCAAACCTTCAGTGCAGGCTTTCGGTACTGTACCAGTTTAAACTGATAAAATGAGATTATCTCAGTGAACTCTTAGCATCTATAGAAGAGCATCTATAGATGCTAAGAGTTCACTGAGATAATGCCAAGAGTTCACCCTGCTAAGAGAGTGATTAGAGCACATGCTAGGTTAACCTAACATCTCAGCTACATGAACATATTACATTCTTTGCTAAGTAATTAAAATAACATAAGTGTTAAGCCGACACATACACAAAGTAATTCATGAGCCAATTTTGGCACTACCGTCCTTACTCATGCACTCAAAAAACATATGCAGTGCGTTTAGGAAAAAGACAGAATAATGATGGTTGATGATCGAGTGTTGACCTGGGAAATGTGTAGAAATCTAAGCACATCCTTATTTAAGCACCTTAAGTGCTAATACTATCAAGATCATGTTAACTTATTCATAAAAACTGCTTTTTTCTTTTTATTAATGTGCACAAGATCATGTCCACTGTGGTTTGGAAGGTGGCTGCAGAGCCAGCCAGAGAGGAAGTGAGAGTGTGTGGTACAACACTGACCCCCAGAGGCACTGAAGAGCTACTACACCAATACATGAGACCGTGTCTGGGTTGCATCATATCATTCACTGTATCTGCAATGATACTTGTTACAGTATATTCAATCTGATGAAAGAAAGCCACCACAGAGACCCATAATCCCTCTATAGTTGTGATATACAACAGGAGTGGGCACACAATATCACTTTGTTTTAAAAAAATCGGAAACCTGAGAATTCCCCCTTGATTCCATTGAATAAGCACAGTGACTGTACATCATTTCACTACCTGAAGTGAGTTAGAACAAACACAAGCCACGAAAACTGAACTTCAATCGGGTCCTTGGCAAATCTTCTAAATCATCAACAGTAAGGGAATGACTGAAGAAACTCTGTGAGCACTTTATCTTCAAATCTGTTTTCCTTTGGCAGATTGATCTGACTGTTGCGACTTGATCTCGCCAAACAAAACCGAAGCCACAATGAGGGGCTGCTATTGGGAAATTAATCGACGCGTCGTCATGAGGCGGCTCCATTTAGCAAATCACGACATCTGTGGGTTTGGTAGTACGAGGCATTTATTTGTTACGTTGCATCCTCACCAACAAAGCTTACAGATGGGCCTCTGCACAGCGGTCGAAAAAACTGTGTGCCTCTCCCAGCTAGCAACACACCTGAGGACTAATTGCCTCTTCCTCTACTTGTACCTTTCTGTGTTCTGCTGCTTGATACGCCACCTACTGTGGCAATTGGCAATTACCATAACATACACAGATATATAAATGGCTCTAACACTGACAATGCAAGTTTCCTCCTCAGTCCAGTATTGTCTTCAAAATAAGTCAATTCATTTACCACATCTTTAAAACACCGACAAAAAAAAAGTTTGAATTGCAACCAAGACCAATACCTGTTACGCAGGTATGACTCCACCGTGGCAGCTTTACCACATTTCAATTGCACTGGGAGAAATCAAGACATGTTTATCCTGCTTTAAGCAAACCTTACACAACAGTACTTTGGGTTGGGAAGAGGATTTTTGCTTGATTGTGATAAATACATGCCCCTCAGGTTTACAATCAGTCATGTTCAAAGTATTACCAAGTAGGTCTCAAATGACTCTTCCAGCCCACAGCGTCACTTGTGGCTGGTTTCCAGGCAGGCAGATAAACCATCCTAAATGGTTGGCCACCCCTGTTGAAACTGGTCGCTGCATCTTAAGGCATTCAGCATTGTTTTTTCAAGTTTGGTCTCAGTATATGATGTTGCTTTGCTGTGTAAATTTAGCAAACACATGTAATAAATGCCCTCTTCATTTTTAGTTGCAGGACAGACAAAGATCAAGAATAATCTACAACCACAGAAGTCAGTGCAGTGAACCGTCATCTGCAGTGTTCAGTGCACATCAGCACAGAATTATAGACAGGTACACAGAGCACATGATAACACTGGAGGTGTGTTTGTCTTGATGTAACATAAAAGCAACTCATTATCTTACTTTTCTTGCTGATGTCTGCCAGCTCCCTCAGAAAAATGTGGACATTTTCTCGTGAATCTACTAGTTAATAACTGTTCACAAAGCCTCTTTGACTGAAGGACATTAACACTGTATTTTCTGTTTTCATGAATGCTGTCAGGGCCCCCTCTTCTGGTGATGCCTCTGCCCCGACCTGACAGCCTCCTTCCCCCTCCTCCCTCTGAGTGGCTGCAGCCCCCCTAACAGCTGCAGCCACTCCCCAATCAGCATCAGTGGCAACTCCGGGCAGCGTTGTCTCTCCGCATCATCACCGCAATAAAGACCGTTTCAACTCACCACTCCCTGCCAGATCATAGTTTCTACTCACCGCAGTCAGAAGCTGGCCGAGTTATAGTCTCCTATGTATTACCTGATTCCTGTCATTAACCTTTGTCTCCGCTGCCCGAATCGGCCGCTGCTCCTGCCCTGTTCCCGTCCCTGTCTGGTTCCTGCCTGCTCCCGGAGGAGCAGTTCCGTGGCTCAGCTCCTGCTCACCGTCCGCCTGGATCGGCTCCCCCCTCCCCCTCTCCCTCCCCCTCCCCCTCCGGATTCCTGCCCCCCTCGAAGAGGATCAGCCCTCGCCGCTGCAGCTCTCCGCCGCCAGCCCTCGGCTTCCGCGGCTCTCCCTCCACACGCTGCGGCCGCCCGTCACCACCAGCCCTCCACCGCTGGCGCAGCCTAGGCTGCCGGACTCCAGTCGCGTGCCGGCCCTCTTCATCATTCCGCCCCCCCACTGTGAGTTTTAGTGTAGCTCTCTTCAGTTTTCTAAATTATCCTGGCTTGTGTTCAATTCGGTTTTTAGTTTAGTTTCAGTTGCATTTGTTCTATATTCGTTTCTATATTGTCAAATAAACCTTGTTTATATTTGAGTTGTTTCGAGTCTGTTCTGTGCGCCTTCATTTGGGTTCGGTTCCTTGACACCGTGACAGAATGCAATGGTTACATTTAGCTGCAACAGTTTGGTTAGCCCTGGATAAATGAAAAGACAGACAACATTAAGCTGTTATTGTGGCACGTGCAAAAATTATTAAAAACAAGTTTCACTGAGGGTTTTTTTCTTTAGCCAGTATTCCCTTTACAATCACTTCAAGTTGTGGGATATTAGTCACTGATGTTCTTGGCAGACTGGTGAGCACTCCAAAAGTTCCACCCCACTCGATGGTAAGTCAGCTGTCCAGAAGACTGTGGGCCAAAATGGCCAGAAAAGCATGCTGGCTTGCAATCTGTGAAATGCTACCTAATGTAGCAAGAAGTGATGGTATTTTTGACATACTGCCCTTGGCAAGCTACGTACTATCTAGATGTGTTCAATGATGACACCAAAATTTAAATTGATTTTGTGGAATTGGCTCAAATGAGATTTCCTTTGCACAAAACAGCAGTTTTGTGACCAGCGTTTAGTGGGACAGTTGGGGTTAGGGTTAGGGTGGTTAGGGTTAGTGTATTTAGTCCCAACCGGGACAAAAGACCGTCCCCTGTATGAGGACGGAGGCGCACGGGCACTCCACCTGTTGGGCCCACCGCCGTGGCCCCCACTCCCCGAGCGAAGGCGTCTTGGCCGTCCATATTGGACTCGTGTCCATTGCCTTTCATCTCCTCTGTGGCCCCGGGGCTGTCCTCCACGTCCTCTGTCATAGTCCCAGTACCCTCCAGTCCCCATTCTCTTAATGAAATTTTTTTAACCTTGTTGAGAGCTTTGTTATTAAGTTTTTAATTTGTTATTTATTAAAAAGAAATGAAAAATTAAAAAATGTCTATGAAATAAACAAATCTCCTTAAAAATAATGAATTTATCCCAAAAAAATGAATTAATAAATCAAAGTGAGCCTATGAAATCAGTTAGTGTGCCCGCGGCTACGTTTCGGTTCACTTACGAACCTTCGTCAGGCCAGGCACACCGAAAACAATGGGAGGCTATTGCTGTGCTTAGAGGAGATGCTTACTCTCTGAGTGCTCGAACAAGAATGAGCTTTCTGCTGCGTTTCAGCCTTTTATACCCTGCTACCTCCTGAACTATTTTTTAAAATTTAGTTATTTCCCACAAGTATAATTTTAACTGTGAACATGAATTAACATTAAAACACCTTTAAATATAATTTTTAAACTCTTTTTAATGTATTTAAATGTTTTTTAATGTTTTTAAATGTTTTTTTAATGTTTTTAAATGTTTTTTCATTTTTTAATTGTTTTTAAACTTTTAAATGTTTTTAAATGTTTTTAACTTAAAATTATTAATTTTTAACTTAAAATATTCATTTTTAATGAACTTTTTTAACATATTTAATGTTTTTTAATTACTTAAACAGTTAAACCCAAGGGTCCCTACCTAGTTTTATTATTATTAATGAAATAAATAAATGAAATTAATATTTATCTATTTATATGGGAGTGGGGTTAGGGTTAGGATGGGGTTAGGATTAAGGATGTAGGGTTAGGGTTAGGAAAAAGGGGAGGGATAAGGAAAGGGGGAGGGGTTAGGGTTAGGTTGGGGAACTGTCGTGCACGGGCACAGAGGCCTCATTTTAATTTTAAATAAAACTTCCCCCAAAAATCCTTAAAAAGAATTAAAACCGGGTCTGAAACTAGTACCCGTTAAAAGAAATAAAAGGGGTGAGGGAAGCTAAAAGGTTAAGATAAAAGAAAGGGAGGGAGGAATTAAAATAGGAGGGAAAAGGGATCCGGATGGGGGAAGAAGGGGGAGGGAGGGTCAAGGCCAGGGAAAGGGGGGAGAGGTTAGGTTTAGGCAAGGTAAGGATTAAGGTTAAGGTAAGGGGGAGGGACAGGTTAAGGTCAGGGAAGAGGGAGGAGGGGATTAGGATGGGGGAGAGAGGGAGGATAGAATAATAGGGAGGAGGGGGAGGTTAGGTTTAGGCATGGGGAAGATTGAGGTTAGGGTAAGGGGGAAGGGACAGGTTAAGGTTAGGGAAGGGGGGGGATAAAGAAGGGGGAAGGGGGGGAGGTTAAGGTTAGGCGTGGGGAAGATTGAGGTTAGGGTAAGGGGAAGGGGCAGGTTAAGGTTAGGAAAGAAGGAGGGGGGGGGGGAATTAGGAAAGGGGGGAGGAGGAGGGAGGTTCAGGATAAGAGAGTAAGGTTTGGGAATTTGGGGTTGGGAAGTGTAGGTTAGAAAGGTTAGGGAGAGGGAAAGCAAGAGGGCAGGGATGAGTCAAAGGTCAGGGTCTTTAAAAGAAACGGCCGAAGCCAGAGACTCTCCTGAGGGTCAGGGCCAGGTGCTGTATCTAAAAGGTAAGTATAATAAAAGCGAGTTCAATAAAAGAGCCATGGTTTTAAAAGGAGAGGAGAAAGAAGATAAAACATTCCATAAAAGCCTCACAAGTCGGTCAATAAATGTCATAAATAAGTGCTTTTTGAGTTAAAATAAATAAGTAAAATGAATAAAACATGTAGTCAAACTCAAATCTATAGTTAGAAAACACACTCATGTGGAAAAAACTCGACTTCTTTCTGCAAGGCTTCATTGTGATACTTCATCCCGTCTCTCCTCCCCTGTCAGGTTTCATCCTCTCCAAGGCGATGGCTAGGCTCTATACTTCCAGAAGGCCACAAGGTAAGTTAAAAGCAGGGGAACTAAGAGGTTTCCTTCAAATGTGGTCTAACAAATAAATTCATGTTTAAAATAAGATTAAAAGTTCACAAGAAAATGCTCATATGTGGCATGCAAAAGTGCTATGTGCATATAAAAGACGTATACAGAAAAACATCAACTAAAACCATGCTTGCATGCCCACAACGATATAAAATATTGGGTAAAAACCATAAAACAATCATAAAAAAGATGAAATCACTCTAAAAGCAAGAATACACTCCTTAAAATAAAACGGGAAAGATGAAACCATTCAAAATTCATAACCGAAAAGGTAAATCCATAGGCAGATAAATAAATAAATAAATAAGCAATCCATATTGTGTCCACATGTTTAAAAGGGTTCCTCTTCAAATTTCCTGCCATTTAGATGCTGTGGCCTTCCCAGGAGACGTCCGGTGCAGTGATTTTTTTC
The DNA here is from genome assembly GCA_024666655.1 of Dascyllus trimaculatus. Taxonomy (NCBI): domain Eukaryota; kingdom Metazoa; phylum Chordata; class Actinopteri; family Pomacentridae; genus Dascyllus; species Dascyllus trimaculatus. Next base: position 72,070 of record CM045447.1, on the reverse strand, counting down.
TCGCCAGAAGATGGAGGCAGAGGGCTTGTTGTCATCCCAGCTTCTCATTCAAGCCTGTGGGATGCTGTGTATTGAGTTTATTAATGCACTGTCTTTCAGCCCTCTGCCTTTGTTGTTTGGTCCAGTTTATGTTTGACATGATTCCAAATATTCTGACATTATTTACCTGGTGTTGTTGAAAGTGGGAGTATAGAATGGTGTCCTTATCAAATTTCTGAATGTGATAGATGTGTTGTTTTAATCTGTCAATCAGAGGGTTTTTTGTTTCCCCCACATAGATTTTATGACATTTTAAACATTTAATTCCATATACCACATTCATTGTTTTAAGGTTTATTTCTTGGTAGATAGGAGCACCTGACCCTGTTAAGTTGTTTTGTATAAATTTTGGTTTTAAAAGATATTTATTAAAATCCTGTGTGTTCTCTCTTACCTGAGCCAGTCCAGAATGTACCAAAAGGTCTTTTAAGTTTTTATTTCGTCTAAAGGCTGATATTATTTTGAAATCCTTTAGACCCTCATTAGTTTCCTGTGCCTGTTTGAAATGTAACTTTACCTGGGAGCCGAGCCCCGCCAGGTCATGTGAATATGTCTCAACCAGCGGCATGATGCCCCGCCCACTCTCTTCGTCTCGGCCACAGCCCTCCCCCGACGCAAACAGCTGCTTGACCTCCGCCTTGATGGAGCGGAGAAAGCGTCGGGAATACCTGCGGGGCCTTAAAGCGCCGAAGAGGGTGGCCGTGGCCTGTTCTACGTCCTCTGGGAAGGTACAGATTCTATTGAAACGGATGAGTTGTGATTTTATTAGTCCTTTGAAAGTGTGTTTGGGGTGGAAACTGGATTTATGTAGTAATGCATGCGTGTCTGTGTCCTTGAAAAAAACTCGGGTCGCTAATGACTTGATTGCTACATCCTGTGGGATGAAGAAAACCTGTGTGTCCAAAAATTCTATTTCTGCTAATTGTATGTTATGTGTAATGGTTATTGCCGGGTGATGTGTGTTCAAAACTGTCAAAAATTGATCAAAGTCAGAGGTGGAATGTTGCCAGATGCCAAATATGTCGTCCAGATAACGGTAGTAGGTGACTGGTAATAAGGTGCATTTGGTGAACGCTGTCTTTTCCCAGAGGCACATGTATAGGTTAGCGTAGGCGGGTGCGAATTTTTTACCCATGGCCGTGCCGTGGACCTGCAAGAAATATTTACTGCACTGTAATCCCAAACAGCTGTACTAGCTCATAACTAATAAGGCCATAACAGTCAAATGTCGTTAAGCAGTTGACCAAACTATAAAGTATTGAGCTCTGTAGAGATTTATGCCACTTTAATTGAATAGGGCTCAATATTTTCTATCTAATCTGTGTGGAACGCTCAAAAAGTTTAGGAACCATACAGAAGTGTCATGACGTTATCGACGTCATGACGTTTTGATGGGCGGGTCTTATCGCTCCCTCAGGTAAACTGAGTCAGCCATTTTGAATTTGCCTTGATGCGGGAAAGTTTTTGTCAGCCGTTGTGGATGTGGAACACATTTTAATTTCTTTCTTATTTGTTTGCAATGCACACTGTTATCCCACCGCTTCAAACAACCACAATTTTCAGTAGCGTTATTGCCCTGGTCTTCTTAAGCGCCGTCTTATCGTCAGCCCTGATTTGGTAAGTACCATTTTTTTTTTAATAATTTCGATAAACGTTCTTAAATTTCTAACTGAGAATACATTTGTACAACGTGCACAGTGAATATTTGTTGTAAATGGTTTACAAATCCAAGTAATTGTAACCTTAGAAGTTGTTGAATGTGACGTTACTTCATTTAGCAGCGGTGTAAGGTTATCAGCGAGTTGTAAAAATAACGGAACTCTCTGGCGGAAGCCGAAAGCATGACGTTATCCCTGCTTTTCCGGTTTCTGCCGGTTGTTGTTTTCGCTGCTCGCCGGTAATGTACGTGTGTACTGTGAGTATAGCCTACTTATTTCAATAAGTGTCCGCGTTATACACTCAGTATTTTACGTTGTCAAGTTGTGCGTGTATGCTAGCATGAAACGAACAATGCTAAACAACACAATGTGAATGTGTTATCATGATGCTAACCAGGCCCGTGTTTGAGTTTGTGTTTGTGTTTCTTCGTAGGCTCAAGTGTGTGGTTGTGAGATCGTCTCGAAATCCTTTCAACAGTTCAGGTAGGATGTATTATGAAATAGTGTTATTAACAGTTAGTTTTGTTTTCAGTGTTTCCACAGTCATTCTTTTGCTATTTCTTTCAATGTTTTTATCTCAACTGTGGGGTCCACAGAAAAAATAGTTTGATCACTTGATCCCTTAATTAATAAACAGATAGCAGCTATATAAGTTTGATGCTTTGCTTGTTAACAACTAACTAGCTCATCTTTAACATTTCATTTTTACTATAATTAGTGTACAATGAATGATTTGATAGATTTGGAAACTTTTATCCGTATATTTACTATTTTAATTTCATTTATCATTGTATTAGTTAAAAAATCTTTTTGAACATTAATAAATAATCTTTTCAATTAATCAACATGACTCTTTAGCATGCCCACTGAACAGATTGATTTTTCCAATATTTAAATGACTTTTAAAAATCTAAATTTTCAAAAAATTCACCAGAAAGCAAATGGCTGATGTAAAAGTTGACAACACATCATGCTGTGACATATTTTTACCATTCAAAGTTAACAAAGTATACAGAGGTTTATTATTTTAATTTCCTTTAGATAACATTATACAGTCTGTTTTAAATTAAAGAATGACAATTAACTTTTTATTTTGACCTTGATTCTGACTCATCCCTAAAAGAATTGCCCTTCGTATTGCTACCTGCCAACTGAAAACTTCTTAAAATACATTCACAACTCTTCTTCATGTACAGGTGTTTGCAGAGTTCCACCGAATCAACAATGTTAACCTGCGCAATCAATTCTACAAGGAGCTGGACAGACACACACCTAAACTCATCACCTTGTTCAGAGACAAGGCCACAAAGACTGGCAAGATAGCGGAGCAGCTAACCAAGCTCATGAGGATTTATGACCTTCAGGTGAATTTTTAACTTTGCATGATTCAGAAACAGATTATTAACAGATTGTTTGACGGCAACTGTAAGAAACCATAGTGTGAATTGATTTGACTGTGCCCTGAGGATAAGTGATTATGCCATAAACACAAAATTGTCATCTCATCAGATAAGATGTATTCTATCAGAAATAGGTACCTTAAAAAGATACTTTATTAGCTTTAATTTGAAGTAGTCCAAATAACTGCTGTTTTTTATAAAGTTTAATTTACAATTTTAAGTTTTTCCTTTGTGAGTAATTAAATTATTTACAATAGAAAGTTATTAATTTGAACAATGTTTTACTGAGGGAATGGTGACCCAAAATACTCAATCTACCATCTATAGCAATGACCTCCATCAGAATATGGAGCTATTTAACAATTTTTTTTAAGTGTTTACTCTGCATTTGTGTCATAACTATTGTAATGGATATTTTTTGTCTGTCTAGGAACAAAATTATGTAAATATGAGACGGGCCCTCGTCCTTCGTGCACTTCCTGTGTACCTGCGTGAAGATGCCTCCAAGTTCTTCAGGACCTGTAATGTAAGTGTAATGGCCTCACTATCAATCCCTTTGCCTGGCGGTTCAGTCAGCTTAAACATATGACATCACTCAAAGAACTCTAGGAGAACCAGGGGGGTTTTCCAGAAAGCAGGTTATGTGAAAACTCAGAGTGAACCCTGCAATGAGGGAAACTGTGAGTTATCAATTCCAGAGGGGTATTCCAGAAAGGAGGTTCAACAAACTCTTAGCCTAACCCTACCCTCTGAGTTGACTTACCCTTTGAAGTGAAACTCTTAGTTTTCAGTTCCAGAACAGCTGATCTGAGTTAGGTATGTCCTGGAAACTGACTGACCAATTTCCCAGTTAAAATGAGAAAAAAGGCCAAGGTAAGTTATCTTGGAAAATTATTATCCTTTCAACATTTTTTCCTATCCCTTTATCTTTTTAAAAATGATAAAAAATGATTTTAAAAATTTGCAAAGGATACAAAATGATAAAAGAGGATAAAACGGATAATAAAAGGAAATAAAGGGTAAAAGAGCATAGGGCTGGGCAATAGGGACCAAAAGGCACGTCCTGATATAATTAGGCTGAATATCGATATACGATATATATATCCCAATATTTTTATTGCAAAGTGAGAGCAAATGTTCAGTCAAAGTCAAATATGACATGTAAAGTAGTTTTATTGATACCGTTTATTTAAGTGAACATAAATACTGTATAACAGGAGTACCTTTTTCTAAAGTCAAAGCTCCATAAAGTGCACATTTTAATAAAAGATATCTTAAATAAAATAGGCCAATCTTTCTCTGAATCTTTTTCATATCGATATATGCAATATGGTCTAATTCCATATCAAATTTAAAAATATATTGATATATTTTTTATATCGATTTTTTATATATATATATATATATATATATATATTGCCCAGCGATAAAAGAGGATAAAGAAAAAATACAGAGGATAATTAAGGGATAAAAATAATACAAAAAAAAAGATTGAAAATGGGATAAAAAAAGAGATAAAATTGATAAAAAAAAGATTTTTAAATAGTATAGAGGATAAAAATTATTTAAAAAATATTAAAAGAGGATAATTAATAAAAATATTATAATAAAGATTAAAAATATATTTAAAATGTTTAAAATAGGTATGAAAAAGATGAAAACTGTTGTGGAAAATCTGGATGAGCCGAGCAAAAACAGTCGGGATGCAGCAGATTTTGTCTTTGTAATTTAATAAAGAATGAAAGGAGTAACAATGAATAATAAAGAAGAGAAATGCAGATTGAATATTTCAGCTGAAAGGCAGAGCTCCGACACCAGGCTCATGTTCAGAGGTCTGACCCAGACCAAGAGACAAAATGCAAACTTATACCATTATCCATCCTAGACACAGCATCTGTCTTTCACATAACAGTAGCTTTTCCCATGAAAACAACACGGACTCCTCAGCCGAGGAGTCTCAGGGCCTTGATGCCTAGCGCTGGTCACAACATCATGTCACAACATCGCATACCATAGCAAGACAGGAAACAACTCAGAGTCAGGTCTATTGGGTTCTCTGATTAGCAGTACAAAATGAAATTTTTCTACAACAATTCCCCCTTTGGCCATTCTATGGCCATCTAAATTATTATTAAGCAGAGCTCGTCTTTATTTACCTCCTGCCACAACAGGCCCTCCCGAAATGGCATCTGGGTCTAGACGCTTCGCATTGCACTTGGTGATGTACGGCTTGGATGCAGCTGCTCTGCCATGGAAACTCATTCCATGAAGCTCTCTGCGTACTGTACTTGGGCTAATCTGAAGGCCACATGAAGTTTGGAGCTCTGCAGCAATTGGCTGTGCAGGAAGTGGGCGACCTCTTTGCACTATGCGCCTCAGCATCCGCTGACCCCTCTCCATCAGTTTACGTGGCCAGGGTGAGGGTTAGATTGTCACCAAACTGTTGCAAAATGAAGTAAAGTTGAACGCTGAGCTCCCGCCCCGAACTGCACACTGCTGTCAGGGGCTTCTCATCACAGCAGTCCCCAGCGAAAACGTAATGCACGTATGTCACTGAATTCACTTCCTTGTATATAGTTTGAAGATGCAGACATGCTGGACAGTAATGTCTCTCACTTACCAACAAAAAACACTGCTAAAGACCAAAAACAATTCCCTGATGTTCTTCACCAAAGCGGAGGTAAACTGTTTTGCACCCCGTGCAATAATGAGGTGGAACACAAACCAAAATCATCCACTGACAAACATTTTTCTACCGCAAACATATCAGGAGAATGGGTGAAACCAGCGGACCACAGACCAGACAAACCACCATGATGAAGCTGTTGCATCCAGATTTGTCGCGAGCACTGAAACAATGAAGGTCAGTTAGATTAATTAACTGACGTGATGAGCTGTGAGCGTGTGTGTGTGTGAACACGTGTGCCAGGATGTGAAATTAACTGTTTAAACTTTTAAAATTTTTAATGAATTATAAAAAACAAAGAAAAAATGCAACTTTTAGCAATTTTTTACTGTCTCACGCAATTTCATCGCAACAAATGCACTTAAAACATCGCAACTTTCATCGCAACTTTTTAGAAAAGCTGCCGCAAATTCAGGCATTTTAGGCCGCAACAATCTTGAAAAACGCCCGCGAAATCCTGGAGGGACTGATTATCCACTCCTCACTTTCTACTGATATTGTTCCCTCACTTTTTAAAACTGCAGCTGTCACCCCGACTGTTAAAAACCTGATCAGATCCCAATGACTGCAATAACCTTCGCCCCATCTCCAACTTACCCTTCCTCTCCAAAATCCTAGAAAAAACAGTAGCCAGTCAACTCCACTTTAACCTCACCACAAATAACCTGTATGAGCCTTTTTAATCAGGTTTCCGCTCCCTTCACTCCACCGAATCAGCTCTAATCAAAATTACCAACGACCTCCTCCTTGCAGCTGACTCTGGTTTACTCTCCTTCCTCATCCTCCTGGACCTGAGCGCGGCCTTTGACACCATCTCTCATTCCATCCTCCCCAGTCGACTCTCCTCATTAGGTATCTCTCACACCCCCCTCCTCTGGTTTCACTCATACCTCAAAGACCGCTCTCACTTCATTCAACTCAAGTCATTCACATCCGATCCCTCCCCAGTCACCTCAGGTGTGCCCCAGGGCTCTATCCTGGGGCCCCTCCTCTTTATTACATACCTCCTCCCCCTTGGCCATATTTTCCGTAAGTTCAACATTCAGTTTCACTGCTTCGCAGATGACACCCAGCTCTATTTATCTTGCAAACCAACTTCTTCACTTCCTCCTCCCTCCCTTACCGCCTGTCTCTCAGAAATCAACTCCTGGTTTACTTCCAACTTTCTTAAATTAAACCCCAATAAAACCAAATTCCTCCTCATCAGCACCAAATCCACCCTATCTAAATTTGACAGTTTCTCTCTTACCATTGACAGCTCCTCAGTCTCCCCCTCCCCTCAGGTAAAGAGTCTGGGTGTCATCCTCGACAGCACACTATCATTTCATTCAAACATCAATAACATCACCCGGTCTGCCTACTTTCACCTACGTAACATCAACCATCTCCGCCCCTCCCTCACCCCCCGCACCACCTCCATCCTTGTTCACAGTCTCGTCACCTCACGCCTCGATTACTGCAGTTTTCTTCTGTTCGGCCTCCCTCATAAATCCCTCTGTAAACTTCAACTCGTTCACAACTCTGCCGCCCGTATCATAACCCAAACCCCCTCCTACCACCACATCACCCCCATCCTGCAAGAACTCCACTGGCTTCCACTCAAGCAAAGAATTCAATTCAAAATCCTTCTGTTCACCTTCAAGTCCATCCATCATCTCGCTCCTCCATACATCTCCGACCTCATCTCTGTCAACACCCCATCCCGCTCCCTTAGATCCCCCTCCTCCATCCACCTCACTGTCCCCTCCGCCCGTCTCAGCACCATGGGGAGCAGAGCCTTCAGCTGCTCTGCTCCCAGCTTTAGAACTCTCTTCCCCCACACATCAGAAATTGTGACACCCTCCAAATTTTCAAGTCCAAACTCAAATCTCACCTGTTCAGGACTGCTTACTCCCTCTCATCCTAATTTCTCTGTTTTGCACATCTTTGTTGTTCTCTGTTTTAATCTTGTTATTTTTGTTTTTATTGTATAGTTTTTAATCATTGTCATTGATTTTTATTCCCTTGTTAAGTGTCCTTGGGTTTCGTGAAAGGCGCTTTGAAATAAAATGTATTATTATTATTATTATTATTACTCTTAAATATGAGGATATTTACACGGGACTCAATTAGGAAGTGTTAGGATCCCGGCTTCAGCCGCTACTACCCCCTCCCCTCTCTGCTCAGCTCTCCTGGGCTCTCTCCCGCGGCTGCTGCCACTTACGAGGCAATCAGCCTAAACACCGGGCTGCTGCGGCTCGGCACACCACAGCTTTAAATCCGGCCCCTCACAATCCAGTTCCCGAGTGGGTCGCCGACGCCTCTCCAGGTCCTGATCCTGGTCCAGTTCCGGTTCCTGAAGGGCTCGACGGCACCTGTCCAGGTCCTGATCCTGTTCCTGAGGGGGTCGCCGACGCCTCTCCAGATCCTGATCCTGTTCCCGAGGGGGTCGCCGACGCCTCCCCAGATCCTGATCCTGTTCCCGAGGGGGTCGCCGACGCCTCTCCAGATCCTGATCCTGTTCCCGATCCAGTTCCCGAGGGGGTCGTCGACGCCTCTCCAGATCCTGATCCTGTTCCCGATCCAGTTCCCGAGGGGGTTGCCAACGTCTCTCCAGATCCTGAACTGGCTCCTGATCCGGTTCCTGTTCCCGAGCGGGTTCTCGATGCTGCCACTCCGGCTCCTGATCCGGTTCCTGTTCCTGGGTGGGTTTTCGACGCCACCTCTCCGGCTCCTGATCCGGTTTCTGTTCTAGTTCCCGAGCAAGTTGCCGACGCCACCTCCCTGGCTCCTGGTCCGGTTCCTGTTCCTGTTCCTGTTCCCGAGCGGGTCCTCGACACCTCCGCCCCTGGTCCGGTTCCAGTTCCTGAGGAGGTCATTGACGCCGCCACTCCTGGTGTGGTTCCTGTTCCAGCTCCCAAGTGGGTCGCCGACGCCACTCCTGGTCCGGTTCCTGTTCCAGTTCCTGAGCGGGCCGACGACACAGTCTACCCGGCTCCTGATCCGGTCCCTGTTCCCAAGGGGCCCGCCGCCGCGTCACCGGTCCCGGTTCCTGTTCCAGAGGGATCCCGCCTCCTGCTCCACGGCTGGCCTCCAGCCTGGCCTCCAGAGGGGTCCTGCCTCCTGCTCTGCGGCCGGCCTCCAGCCCGGCCTCCAGAGGGGTCCCACCTCCTGCTCCGCGGCCAGCCTCAAGCCCGGCCTCCAGAGGGGTCCCTTTTTTTGACATAGTTGGTTGGTTTTGTTCAGACTTTTGATCGAACTCTTGGCTGCCCTCATGGGCGGCGCTGTCTAGTTTAGGATCTTGTTTTTTATGTGCCTCAGGGCTTCCCAGACTGTCTAGACACCTTTAGTTTCTTTTTTGTTGGTAAAGTTTGTTCCCCAGCACCCTGACCAGCCTAGTTGTGCGCCAGGAGGCACACATTAAGGAGGGGTACTGTTAGGATTCCGGCTTCAGTTGCTGCTCCCCCCTCCCCTTTCTGCTCAGCTCTCTCCTGCGGCTGCTGCCACTTACAAGGCAATCAGCCTAAACACCGGGCAGCCGCGGCTCGGCACACCACATCTTTAATTCCGGCCCCTCACTCTACTCCTGGCCGGATCATAGCTTCAAGCCTCTAGTCTTAAGCTATCTGCATAGTTCCAGGTCCTGACTCACGCATGCCTCTCTCGAGCCCGCCAGTTCCCCCAGTTTGTGTTTTCTCAGTTTTGTGAGTATTTTGGTTTTCCTGTTTTCATAATAAATAAATCAGTCAGCATGAGCCGGTCTCTGTGTCCGCATTTGGGTTCTCTCTCATACCATGACAGTAACTATCTGGTTCGACAGTGTGTTTAGGGCCAAATACAAACATTATCGGTTTTGTACCTAAAACGTAAAATGGCGGTGGCCGTACATGCTGCCACTCAACACTCTAGATCAGGGGTCACTAACTGGCGGACCGTGGTCCGGATCCGGACCCAGACGCCGTCTTCTACGGACCCGGACCCAGACGCCGTCTTATATGGACCCGGACTTGTAAAAAGTAACAGGATTTAAATTTGACGAGTCGCTTCTATTTTACCGGCACAGCTTTTCCAGTGTTTACAGCATTAGTTTGTCAGCTCAGGAAATACACAGACCAATTACGTACGAGTTCAGCCATCCCACGTGACGCTACTCCGCCAATGAAGTCTCTGTATTACAGGAGCTAAACATCGCTGTTCGGTCAAAACACTGGCAGGGCAAGCTGCAGCTCAGTTCTCCCATTGAGCAGCAGGGGATCAAAGGGGAGTGATAGAAGACATGAAAAAAATGTAAAAATGTTCGATTGCTTAACTTTTTTCAGATGTAGGTATTGTTAACGAAGTATATACGTTGGTTCAGGTTGTTCAGTTAGAGATGTATATAAGTTGGTTCATGTTGGTCAGGCATTATTTTTTCACGTTCTGCACTTTATTTTCAGATGTACAGTTACACTGAAAGTTATTTATTAATAAATGTTTTTGAATCGTACTGAATTCATTTGATTTGACGGTCAGCTATTGATTACACGCAGACGCTAATAGAACTACTATGTTACATCAACAAATATCACACTAATTCAGTTAGACATTATGATGTTCCGGACCTTTGCTTTAATAAATTATCTCTGACTGGACCTCTTTGAATTTTAGTTGCATACCACTGCTCTAGATCCTGGTACTTTTTTATCACGACATTCTGCTGGAGCTCGTCAGCTCACCGGTGTCTCCTTGGATTAAGCAATGGAGGTGCAACTAAATGAGGACGTCGAGCCGGGATACGAGCTAGGCTAAGCAGAGACCAACACAAGCCTTGACTACCCAGCATCTTCATCACAAATGCAAGATCACTTTCCAACAAGATCGAGGAGCTGGAACTTACCATATCCATGCAGAAAAAAACATAGAGGACTGCTGTGTTATGGTAATCATCGAGACATGACTCAGCCCAACTATCCTGGCAGAGACTATTGAGCTAGTCGGCTGCTTAGCACACCGAGCCGACAGGACAACAGACTCTGGTAAGAGCAGGGGAGGGAGGCTTTGTGTTTACACAAACTACAACTGGTTCAACAACTTGCAACAACTACAACTTGCTAACTACCATTAGCAAACAACAGGGGGCCAATCCTGATGGAGTTTTTGTGATAGCAGGCGACTTTAACAAAGCCAACTTAAAGTCTGTCCTCCCCAAATTTTACCAGCATGTCTAGTGTCCCACGAGAGGAAAAAAACACTTGTCCATGTTTACAGCAACATCAAGCATGGTTTTAAGGCATCACCCCTCCCCCGTATGGGTCAGTCTGACTACATCTCTTTGTTCCTGACTCCAGCATACAGACCACTTCTCAACATGGTCAAACCAACTGCTAGAACAATACAAGTGTGGCCAGAGGGGGCTTAAGAGCAGCTATAGGACTGCTTCAATTGCACTGATTGAACCTGTTAGGTTTAAAACCTGAAAATACACACAGCACAGGAAGGAAGACAGTACTCACGAGCTCAGGTCTTTTACTTGCGCACAAGGAGAGAACGGACACTACAGCTCTGCAGTATGCATCGCTACAGCGTTCCAGATCTCCGGTTAGTCCGTCCGTCCTTGGCTCTTTTATTTGGTAAAGAATCAGTACAAGAGTCAGCATAAGATAAGGGTCACATACACAATCTTACTGGGTCAGGTCTCTGTGTTCTTTACTGTGATTACACACAGCTTGGAATGTTTTATGGTGATTCATGGTTGGTGACATGTAGACGTTAAAGTCCTGACAGTCACTCAATGATTACCTAATAACTCTTAACATAAGCACAATTCTTCTAACAGAACCATATTTGAGGATTACAATATTGACACCTACACCTCCTCTGTTTTATTCTATATAAAATGCTGCATGCAATGTGACCACCAAGAAATGGATCCGTGTGTTCCTCAACAACAAGCCGTGGATGACTAAGAACGGACAGCTCCCTCCTGAAGGCCTGCAACACTGCTTTCTGTTCTGGTGACACCGAACAGTACAGCACGGCCAGAGCAAATTTGAAGAAGGGTATCAAGGACACCAAAGCAGTCTGCAAGCGGAAGATTGAGAACCACTTTGACAACTGAAGTGCCTGGAGAGACTGGTTCTTCAACACATCAAGGCTGCTCTGCCACTCACCCTGGACCCCCACCAGTATGCATACAGAACCAACAGGTCAACAAACGATGCCATTTCCACTGCCCTCCACACTGTACTACGCCACCTGGAACAGCAACGGACATATGCATGGCTGCTGTTTGTGGACTACAGCTCTGCATTTAATACCATCTTACCCAGGAGACTGTTCTCCAAGTTGTGCGACCTGGGTGTACAGTACAACACCTGCCTGTGGATAAAGGACTTTTTTGACAAACCGACCACAGTCAATCATGATGGGCCCACATCGCTCCTCCACTCTGACACTGAGCACAGGAGCCTCACAGGATTGCATGCTGAGCCTGTTCCTGTGGTCTCTGTACACTCATGACTGTGCTCCATCTCATAACACCAACATCATAGTCATATTTGCAGATGACACAACAGTGGTGGGGCTGATCACCAAAGGTGATGAGTCTCTCTACAGAGAGGAGGTATGGAGGCTGACAGAATGATGCACAGAAAATAATTTGACACTTAACTCCAAAAAACCCCAAAAGAGCTCATAGTAGATTTCAGGAAGAAGCAGGATGTACATTTACGACTGCACATCAACGGGTAGGAGGTAGAACGAGTGACCAGCTTCAGATTCCTGGGGACACACATTTCAGAGGACCTCACATGGAAGACAAACACCACGGTGCTAGTCAAGAAGGCACAAACGCGGCTGTACCTCCTGAGAACACTCAGGAAAGTATACCTGTCGAAGAAGCTCTTGGTGTCATTATCCATAGAGAGTGTCCTCACACACGGCATCCTGGTGTGGTATGGTAGCAGCTCTGCAGCAGACAAAAAGTCCTTGCAAAAAATCCTTAAGACCCCACAGAACATCATAAACCAGCATTTAACTGCCCTAGATGACATCTACACCTCCCGTTGACTGCAAAAGATACACAACATCCTAAACGACTCACTCCACCCCGCCCATCACATGTTTCAACTGTTGCCCTCCAGAAAACGCTACAGGTCTATCAAAACATACACCACCAGATTTGTAAACAGTTTTTATCCCAAAGCCATTTCCTCACTGTTGGTCAAAGTGCAGAGAGTCAAGAGCTGATCACTGGAAATGTAAAGCACACTCCAGGCCTGAAGGAGCAATATCAAACAGCAAAGACTGTGAAGTGGAACTAAAAATCTCCACCAGTGCTTCCACAGGACCAACATGTACCTGTGCATCTTCTTTGACAGCATGGTTTAAAATATTTGTGTCTCAATTCAGAGGCTGCATCCTTCAAGGCTGCATTCCTCGGCTGCATACGTCACAGCGGTGCGACTAAGGCTGTCCCATTTCATTAAAACTTCAAGACTCCTTCAAATGCAGCCGATGAATGCGTCCTTCTTTTCCACAGATTTGAAGGATGCATCGGTGGATCCTTCGTAGCCCCAAATATCCCAAGATTCATTGTGTGCCCGAGATAGTTGGATCAACCATAGACATACATACGTAGACGCCGCATTGACTGTGGAGGGACGTGCCTAAAGCTCCGCCATCTTGGTACAGGGCTAGCAGAGGCGGGAGTGAATGTAAGTCTATGGAGGTAAGAGGTATTCCACAATCTTAAAGTAGAATTATTCACTGAATTTTCGACCGATTTCCAAACGGATTGGTTTGTTAAAAACGTCACACATTTAGCTTTGACACAGGATGCTTGGATGCTTTTGTTCTATTTGTGTCTGTCTGTCTATCTTCCATGTCTGACGTTTGTAACAAACAATATATGTTGACAACTGATGGATTTATGATCACTTTTATAGTGCAGACATGTCATTCCTCTATAGACGTAATGCACTGTAGGGGCGAGTGGCACTGTACCAAGATGGCCGCCGCGTAGGCACGTCGGCTCCAATCGGCAGCAGCAGTTAATGCGGCGTCTACGTATATATGTCTATGGGATCAACAGCTGGAGTTTGAACTGCTCACAGCTGATGGAGAAGATGGATTCATCAGCGGCGGAGGATTCTAGTTTTAAATATGAGTACTGTGTTACAGCTCACTCTGATAGCGCTTTGTGACGACTTGTGTTGTAAATATGCGCTATATAAATAAAACTGAATTGAAGTAAATTGAATTAACGATACAAAAGTTGACAACGTTAAAATTTGTTTTACAAAACTGATAAAATTACGTTATTGATGTGAGCCGCTGCAACTTAAAACATTTACTTTCCAGTTGTACAACTTCAGTTTGAAATTATATTTTACCAAGACTGTGGTGATTTTTTTCTGACAGCAGCCATCACATAAACAACTTATTCTTTCATAAATATTCACATATTTAATCCTTATTTTAATTATTCTATGGAGGTGAAGTAAAACGGTTACTAAATCCTGCTGGAGCTTCTATTGGTGGTGATTCTCTCTGTAGACCAGTGAAAACATGACTCTCCTCATTGTTCTTGGTTTAGCTCCACCAAGTTTTTTGATAAAATGTTTAACATACATTATATTTGGTTTCTGTTCAGACAGCAGGTATTTAGTGATCCTCATCAGAAACACTCAGCCCAGAGATTGTGGAGATTTATATCTGAAGTTCATATCAGTGTGAATGTAAACAGATTTAAACCAGCTGTGGACGCTTCTTGTTATTCAGACAGTTTAGTCCCGAACCACCAGACAGAACAAGACTCTCAAGTCTTCCAGTATATAAAACATATTAAAAGTAAAAATTACAATTTTGGATCAAATTCAGTCAAAAAATGAGGTAAAATTACAACGTCGTCTTACTCTGATCCTCGGATAAAAAATTTGGCAGTCAGGGTTGCTAGACAACCAGAGCAGCGCTTCAAGACGTCATGACACAAGCAGGAAGTTTGTTGTAGCCTAGACCTTCTCATTTAACAAACGCTTATGCAGCCTTCTCATGCAGCCTACCCGTCCTTCAAAGGATGCCGCCCCTGAACTGGGACACAGTTAATGTTTGGTCTCAAGTCAGTCCCTCCTTTGACTCACTCCTGCCAACAAGCAAGACACAGCTGCTGTTTGCACCTTGAAGACGCAACTGGTGGGAATATGAATGGGCAAAGTGTTTGAGTTGATTATTTTGTATAATAATATAATTTAAGTTTAATGTCATTCATGGGCTGCACAGTGGCTCGGTGCTTAGCAGCCTCCCCTGACCCCTGCAGTGACCCTGCGGAGGATTAAGTGTTGTACAGATGATGGATGGATGTCATTCATATTCACAGTTTAAGTTGATTGAAAGTAAATTAAGAAGTTTATTTTAATGACTCGGCCCTATCAATGGCAATTTACTGTGTTGTGATGATTTAAAGAAAACACATTTATGTTTATGAAACACTAATGTGTGTGGTTTTTCTGTTTATGTTAAGGTTATCAATCTATTAAATTCACCATTGGTCAAACTCCAAGCATGTCTGAAGGACATACAGGACTGGATGACATGTAATTTTCTTTCTTTAAATTCTGACAAAACTGAGGTTATTGTATTTGGCCCGAAACACCTCAGAAACACACTATCTAACCAGATAGTTACCCTAGATGGTATTGCCTTAGCCTCCAGTTCTACCGTAAAAACCTTGGAGTTATTTTTGATCAGGATATGTCCTTCAACTTACATATAAAACAAGTCTGAAACACAGCATTCTTTCATCTACGTAATATTGTCAAAATCAGAAATATCTTGTCTCAGAGTGATGCTGAGAAACTAGTCCATGCATTTGTAACCTCCAGGCTGGACTACTGTAATTCTTTATTGTCAGGATGTCCCAGTAACTCTCTTAGAAACCTCCAGCTGATCCAAAATGCTGCAGCCAGAGTTCTGACAGGAACCAGTAAAAGAGATCATATTTCTCCTGTATCAGCTTCTCTTCATTGGCTCCCTGTAAAATCCAGGATATAATTTAAAATCCTGCTTCTAACATACAAAGCTGTTAATGACCAAGCTCCATCTTATCTTAAAGACCTTGTTGTACCTTATCATCCTAACAGAGCCCTTCACTCTCAGACTGCAGGTTTACTTGTGGTTCCAGAGTTTCCAGAAGTAGAATGGGAGGCAGAGCCTTCAGTTATCAGGCTCCTCTCTTGTGGAATCAGCTCCCAGTTTGGGTTCGGGGGGCTGACACCCTCTCTTCTTTTAAGATGAGCGCTTTGTGACGACTTGTGTTGTAAATATGTGCTATATAAATAAAACTGAATTGAACTGAATTAAACCATTGTATCGTCTTTAATTCAACACTTCAACAAACCAACCTCATCAATAAAACACAAAGGAAGAACAAGTGGAATAGAATAAAATATATACAGATAAGTACACTGGCACGCTGCATATGGGCAGTACTGACCAATCCTTTAACTACATGCCTGTTATTCTCATTTATGAGGAATGGACTTCTATCCTTTTTACTGCATATGTTGGTATTGAGTGTATGGTATAAATACAATGTGTAGAATGTGAGTTCAAGTGAATGAATGGACACATTTATTACCTTTTATACTTACTTGTTTTAAGTCTGGCTCTTGAGTGAACTTGAATTTTGTTATATGTCTTATACAATGACAATAAAGAATCTTAAATCTTTCAGGTAATCCAGGTCTTTATGTACTTCAGAAATGCTTGAAGTTTCAACAAGGGTTAGTTGTTTAGGTCATTTTTGATAAAATTGTTCAATTAAAATGTAAACTAATAACTCTGTATGAACTGTGTTGTGCTGTAGAAATTCTGAATAAATGAATTAAATTCACGTATTTTAGCCCTTCAGCCACAATGTATCATCCATAATGTAAAAACATATTCCTCTAAGTTCTCAGAGCTTTATTAAACCAGCTCACTGTTTCAGTCACTCTTGATCTTGTTTTGACATATGGCATAGAAATTGAACTTCTTACCATTTTTCAACAAAACCTTCTCTTGTCTGATCATTTTTTTTAATAACATTTGAATTTACAATAATGGTTTCTCCTAATAAGGTAATAGTATTGTACAATATTTACTATTGTGTGATGTAAGGTGTTTGCCTGTTTTTGGTTTTCAAGTGTAAATGTATGCTTTATTGTTATTATGGGTATGCATGCTAATATAACTCATTTTTTAAACAAATAGGGGGGCACCACATTTAAGAATCTAAGTTATGGAGGACAATACATTAATTTTTTGACTTGTTTATTTAGCGCATATCACAGAGCTCTTACGGCCATGACACAGCAGTATCCCGTGTACCAAACACCTCTCTGTCTGTTGTTCTGACAGAGAGCTGTCTTTATTACGCAAAGTGTCTCTGAATTCTTTAAAACAAATAAAGTGTACTATTATTGTTAGCTATTTATGATGTCTTTAACTAGAAGTAGGTTTATGTTTCATTTTAAAAAGTAATTGTTTATCTTTTTCTTTTCTTTCTGTTGAAGGTGCGGTGTTTGATTTGCCCACAAGAGTTGGCATTTCATGACAACACCTCCTCCACGATGCGACACCTCTGGGGCCTGTTTCACGAAGCAGGTTTAGTGAAAACTCTGAGTCTGTTAACTCTGAAATGAGGAGAACTCAGAGTTTTCCGTTTCACAAAGGGAGGTAACTCAAACCAGAGACAGAGGGGTAACTCTAGCCTGTTTCATGAAGAGAGATAACTTAAGCTCTCGGTCAGTTACCGCAGTAACAGTGTCTGTGAAACTAACCTGGTCTGGAGCAGGTTTATGTCACTAAACCTCGAGATTCTCTCTGTCTCCGCCCTCTTTTAGCCACACACGATGTTTGATTTCCTCGTTTATTCATTCATTCAGTCAGTAGAGAGTTTTGGCGTCCGTGTGTTAAAATGGCATGTCCGTTTGTTAATGATCCAGTAGACGAAGGAGCAGCATTACTGCGCAGGGGACTGAATATTCATCGGGAGGTTATTTTCAGACCGCGCATAGATGTCATGGCTTTTCCGGACAGTTATCTTTTTGAACGGTACCGCTTCACCTCACAATCCATAATCTACATCCACCACCTCATCCGTCCTTACATTCGGAACATTACCAGCCGCAGTCATGCTCTATCATCACAGCAGATATTGTGTGCTGCGCTGCGGTTCTTCGCAAATGGGAGTTTTTTGTACAACATTGGAGACGCAGAGCATTATAGTAAGGCCACTGTTTGCAGAGCGGTCAGAAGTTTGCCTGGCCCTGAAACGCCTTCTCCCGATATTTGTGATTTTCCCTGGGCATGAACCTCTCAGAGTCATCAAGGAGGAGTTCTACAGGATTGCAGGTGAATGATGTAGAGGTCTGTTGGATTCCTTTTAAATCATATTCTGTTAATGACATTGTGCTGCAACCTCAGACTGGGATCAGTCATTTTAATTTCTTTTAGGATTTCCCAGTGTGATTGGGTGCATAGATGGAACACACATCCCTATCACAGCTCCCTCACAGAATGAAGGTGACTATGTGAATAGGAAGTCCGTTCACAGCATAAATGTGCAGGTAGGCTGCATTTAGATTGACTACAGTTTCAAAATGTTAAAGACTGCATCATAGTTCAACATCTGTCATTCTCTGCACTGTTAGATCATATGTGATGCTGCATACATCATTTCTAATGTGGAGGCCAAGTGGCCTGGGTCTGTTCATGACTCAAGGATTTTTCGAGAGTCTAACCTGAGCAACAGACTGCAACGTGGTCAGCAGCCTAAAGGTTTTCACAATATAATTCACTGTCTCCCTCTAATATACTCTAATGTATCCACTATACATTACAGGAGAGTTTGATGGCCTTCTGCTGGGTGACAGGGGTTACCATGCCAACCCAGGCTGATGACCCCATACCCCGACCCTGAACCAGGCCCCCAACAGAACTTTAACCGGGCTCACTGCAGAACCAGAGCCTGGGTGGAGATGACCATAGGCCTGCTGAAAGCCCGTTTCCAGTGCCTACGTCACCTCAGGGTGACCCCTGAGAGGGCCTGTGATATTATTGTGGCATGTGTTGTTCTTCATAATATTGCTACTATTAGAGGAGAGCAGCACCCTGCTGTACAATATGAAGACCCAGATGATGACCCCATCCACCTGCCAGCTCTGCAGGACGGCAGAGCTGTCAGAGACAACATATGCCATAATCATTTTGCAGTTTAATCCATCATCATCACCATTATCATCACAGAAAATAAAACACATGATACACATTTCATTTGGTCTTCTTTATTTCCTACAAATGAAAGAGCTAGTTTAGTTCATGTTCCAATAGTTAACATAATTCACCTGTGACCATGAACCCACCTCTAACTTGTGCTCCAGGATTTCAATTTCCAGATCAGCCTTCCTAATCTGGCGGTCCAAGTACTGCACTTCTTTGTCTGTTTTTTTAATTTTTTTTTCAGTAAGTGTAGTTTATATATTTGTTTTACTGGTAACTGGGAATACACAGAGGACATTAAATTATACAATTGCACATGAATTCCACAGAATGAACCTCTAGTGTTTACTGAACATCCATCTCACTGTGTCAATCTGTGCAGTGGAAGTTGAGGGACCATCCTGCTGCTGCCCAGCCATGCTCTTTTAAAAAGGATGAGAATGTGCCATACTTCAGTGAAGGCTAAATGTCACACTCTATATTCCACCAGAATGTTAAGAAATGTGAATGGGGAAGAGAACTATCAGTGACATACTTCTGTATGTCTTTCTGTATCCCCCTCTGTAAAGGCAGCAGACACAGTGTCATCCTCTTCATCCTAGATGAATGAGATGTTTCAGTAAACTTAAAATACCATTTGGCTCAATCTTTGGAGTATTGCCTACTTACAGTTACAAGGTGATGCAGACATTTAGGCTATGTGTGGATAAAAGAAATGCACAGTCAAACAACCACGTAAGATTTAGGCTACATTTCAATGTAAAACATGATCAACATGAGGTACCTCCATGAGATTATGCCTAGGTCTTACCTGTTTGAACAATGTTTTTATATTTCATTTTAAGCTGCTGCCACGTGCGGTTCTCCCCCGTCTGATTGCACCTAAATGAAATAACTTAATAAGTACCATTCAATCAGTTTCCCCTGTAATATTATTGCGATTGCAAAGGACTACATTTAAACTTACGCATTAACTCGGGCAGCAATGTTCTCCCCACCGTCTTCCTTGCTTTTGCAGCTACAGCTGTGTTGCATTTCTTCTGAAAAATGTGTTCATAGTCGCTATATGCGCGCATTAAGACGTCCAGTTCAAGGGGCGTAAAAAATGTAGCTCTTCGCTTCCCCGTTGCCATGGTGACTCGTCGAATCGGGGCTCCATTGATGCCGTCTTTTTTTAGCCGTGGTGCACGCGCTTAACTCCAGGTGAAACTACTCCGTGTTGATTAAACAAACTGAAATCACCCGTTGTGAAACCGAAAACTCTGAATTTCCTGTCTCAGCGTAGATCAACTCGCAGTTGAGGATTAAACTCAGAGGTTGTTAAACCTGCTACGTGAAACGGACCCCTGGTCTATCCATCATGTTGAAACACCGCAGACAACGAATCGAACTTTCAATCCTCCTCCTGCCAGTAATTATTTATTGTATCGTGTGGATGGTGGGTGCAAATAGCCACATAGCTGACAGCTCAGTGGTTGACATAATGGTCTTTGGATCCAAAGTTATATGAGTTTGGATCCCACGTTTTACAAGTTTGCTCTATGTTGGTTTACTTGATATGCTGGATTTTTTGCAGTGTCAAGGAAGCAAAAGGTTGATGCTGCATTGGTAGATATGATCGTAATGGATGTGCAACCATTTTCCATTGTGGAAGATAAAGGTTTCAAGGTACGGTGGCTAGTAGTTCTATAGCATTTAGAGTATCAATGCATGTTTACCTAATGAGCTGTATTTCATTTAATGTCATCCTTAGGCCTTTGTCAACCTTTTGCACCCCACCTACATAATCCCTAATAGGAAGGCCTTGGGGAATATGGTGGAGGACAAGTACAAGGCGATGAAGGAGAAGGCCTTAGCTCTGGTGAGCAAGGCCTCTGCTGTCAGCCTGGCAGCTGACATGTGGACATTCATGAACATGGACGCCTACTTGGCTGTAACCTGCCATTTTATCACTGAGGAGGTCAGTATCTGTCATATTGCAGCATGTACTTCCTTTCTTTGAACTGCTTTGTGTATTGCTATAGTTCATGTCTCTCACTCTGATTTTGCACATTGTAGGTGGAGCTGTCCTCTGTGGTCTTGGGGGTTCAAAAGTTTCCCAAAACCCACACTGCAGCTCACTTGGCTGAGGCCAAAGATCTCCTCATGGAAGAATGGGGAATTAAAGGGAAGGTGAGAGACCAGTAAAAGACAACATTATCCTGCAGTATGGTCTACTACTAACTGCTATACCTGATTTGTGAACATGTTGTAATCTTTCCTCCAGGTGACAGGCCTGGTCACAGACTTTGCTGCCAACATGGTTGCATGTGCTTATTTACTCCATCTTCGGCACATAATGTGTTTTGCACATGTCCTGAATTTGGTGGTGAAGAGGTTGCTTGCCTAAACCCCTGAACTGGAGGACATCTGGAGTAGGGGACGCAGGATCGTTGGGCATTCTAAGTCCAGCGCCACAGCCAAGGAGAAGCTGTCTGTTACTTTTGTCCTAGTTACTGTAATTGTGATATTTTTTTCTCTCCATAAAACTTGCTTGTCATCTTATCTTAGGTGGACACAAGGTGGAACAGTACATTTGCCATGTTGGAAAGGCTGTTTAAGGAGAGAGCCACTGGGTACAGCTCTGGCCACCCTCAATACAGACCTCACCCTGTTCACCTCAGAGGATTACCAGGCGATGCACCATTGCCTGGACATTCTTTGGCCATTTCACCAGGCCACAGTGGAGCTCTCTGAGGAAAAACGGGTGTCAGCCTCCAAGGTAATTCCACTTGTTAAAGAAACTATTTATTTATTTATTTATTATGTTTTATTTTATTCTAATTCAAATTATTAAATTCACTAAAATGTTTTTGTTTGTTTGTTTGTTTTGTTGTTTTGTTTTGCTTATTTTATTTTATGTGAAGCACTTGGTACATTTCCTTTATTGTAAAGCACTTTGAGTTGCATCTCTAGTATGAAAGGTGCTATATAAATAAAGTTTGATTTGATTTGTTAAAATACTGAAACATTATATCTCAAGCAGATGTGGTCATATCATGAACCCACTGGGTGAGAAACTGGCCACAAACCTAAAGAATAACCTCTGAAAAGTTTACAACGCTGGAGAAGGTCACTGCCCTCTCAATGGCAACCTTACTGGACCCTAGGTTCACAGAGCTGGGGTTCTGCAGCCAAGGCTCTGCCCAAACTGCCGTAGATAGGCTGACCAGAGAGTGTGCTGCAACAATGCAGGTGGAACTTCCAGCTCAGGCACAGACACAGTCACCAGCTAGAGCAGGCCCTTCAGGTCAACTGGTGGATGGAGGTCTCTGGGCCCTGCTGGACAGACGTGGGTGACCGGCACAACTGCCAGTGCTACAGTGGAGGTTCAGAGGTATAGTAAAGATTATGACCTGCATCACCATTTATGCTCATGCTCTGCTGCTGAATGACAGTAGTGATAACTACTTTCTAGGTACTTAAAGGAACCCTACATTCCAAGAACAGAGGACCCACTGAAGTACTGGGTCACCCACAAGGTGTTATATCTGCACCTTTACAAGCTGGCGATCAACTTCTTGTGCACACCAGCTTGCTCTGTGCCCTGTGAGACTATTTTCTCCAAGGCTGGCTGGCTGTCGTCAGGCAAAGACGAAACAGGCTGAAACCCAGCACAGCTGAGAAAATCCTGTTCTTAAATAAAAGTCTGTGAAATGTATCCCATGCAGTCATTTTAGCTTGGCCCTGTTTCACAAGCACACCCCCCTCACTTTATGCTTATTATTCACAATGTAACACAAGCACTTCTCCCATAAATTAACACTAAATGTTTTGTTTTATGCTATTTATTGTGTACATATTGAAGTATAACAAGGACAAGGAGGCTGGTTGAGGCAGATGATATACTTGCAGTGCACCACCAGATGTCACTGTTCTGTGTGGTTTCAAAGCCCCGAAATTTTGGTTCATTTTCCGCCACAATCAGATGAACCCTGTGGAAGCTTCATGAGGCTTCAGCTGCCCATCCCTACTAAGTAGACCCATACAAGGAACATAAAGAGAATCAGGCAGGTAAAAATGTGGACAGCAAGCAGACAAATGTGGACAGCAAGCAGACAAACTGTCAGAGACCAAAGGCAGAGCCAGGAGTATATATAGAGACCTAAATGGGGAAACAGGACACAGGTGACACCTGAGACACAGGTGACACTCATGAGGGCAATCAACAGAGGAGGGAAACTGACAAAAAAAAAGACCGGCCAGAAAGGGATCACAGCGTCAAATAAATCACTTTAAGTATAAAGTTGCATGTTCTAGGGCTTACAAAGGTGCAGATGCATAAGATTGTACTTTGAAATGAAAGTGCAGTCTTGGCTTTGTACACTGCCAGCTGGAGCCTCTGACTTAAAAGATGAAGGGGGGATCTTTACCAATAGTAGTGTCTAATCATAAAGCACTCTGGTAGCAATTGAGGAAGCAGAAAAATTATATTCTGTCCTTGATTTTAGTGAACTTTATTTAGGTGTGCCCAAGCTGGATTTTGGACTCTGCATGTCATATGTGATTTTGCAAAAGCTTCAGTCTCCGCTGATTCTGAATAAATAAATAATAAATAAATACATTGATGGTGGGATATTTCACTGCTTTTCAATTTCAACAAAACCTACCAATGAACCAGGTAGGTGTGAGATTGTAGAGAATTTATGGAGAATAGGTGAAGCCACACTGACACTTGATCTGGCAATGGAAGCAGTGGTGTTATTGGTTTAATGGGCCCTTTTTCAAAACGGGTTGCTTTATTTTTTGTTGCATTTCACACGGCCTCTGCCCAGAATAGCAGATATTGCTTTAATTGTAATTTAACAGAGGCCCAGAGACACCCACACTGACAAGAAGTTACATTTAAGTGGACCGTGAAGTGTTACAGAGAATCTGCTGTTCTGTTTGCTGCAGTGCTTTCTTCCCTGTGGGTTTCATGATGAAAACGAGTCATTACATTTTGCCATGTAGCTGTTTAGCGTTTCAAAGAGGAGTGAGCGGCTTGCTTGGAAGCCATCTACTTATGGCTTTTTTTTTTTAATATCCACACTTATATATGTATTGTAGTAGCAGTGTTGCTAAAGAAAGAATACACATGGAGCTATTCACCCTGCCTGTAATAGACTTCCATATAGTGAGTGTGACTCACCATTCAACCTGCAACCCTTTGCTTGCTCTTGCTTCATCAGATTATCATAAGTAATGATAACCTGCTGTCACTGTGTTTCCCGGACACTGTTTTGAAGCGTTTTTTTTTTTTGGTCATTCTTGACTGCAATCAGTCGATCACTCAGCTTGTCCTCCCTGTTCTCCAAATGCCCCCAATTTTATGTCTCTCCTTTTCCTCAGGGATCCTGTGTTTGTTTCAGATCTCCAGTGGCATCAGTCAGCATCAGATTCCTTGCAGCCTGAGGAAGTGGGCTGTGGAACAGGATGTCTTTGTTCTGTCCTTCCTCCCATGGTGGTGAGAAATCCCTGTTCACCAGCATATCCATGCATCCCCGCAAATCAATTTAAATTTCAATCCAGCCTCTACTGGCAATGAGATGTCACCACGACCCCGGATAAGTGGAAGATAATGGATGGATCTAATATTACAATTCTAGTTGTATTCTTTGCTTTAGGAGTCACACTCCCTTAAACTGACACCATCTGTACTACCTGTTGTTGTCCACCCGATGGAGCAAAATCTCTAAACTGCTCAATATCTATGTTTCTCCACTAGATGGAGGCAGATCTTCAAAATGCAGGACAATGGTGATTCGCATGTATTGGAATTGGCATCTGTCCCAAATTAATGTATACAATGTTGTCTTTTCTTGAAGAAAAAAAAATCAAACTGACAACTTCTTTCACACAGCTCACTTATAAATCCAGACACAACAACAGATTTTGATGGAATTTTAATCAAATGGACTCTTCATGCTGGAGGGAATGGATAAAACCTCACAAAGTCAAGCTGTACTTAAAATTAAACTGAAAACATTTACCCGACAGATTTTTTAAACTAAATTCAATCTTGTGCAATCTTTGGGTCGACATAGAGCAGGAGAGGTATGTTAATGTTGTTATTGATAGGAAATGGCTCATTTCAAGCCCTGTTCTCTCATTTCCAGAGGTTTGGCTTTTGATTGTCTTTTAAACATAACATCAGAGTCAGAAAACAGTGGAGATCCAAACAGATTACTTTGTGTGCGCGTTGTTTTCTTGGCCCTTGTAGCTGGATTTGGATCTGTCAAAAATGAAACGTTCGTTACTGTATAACAACAGAGAACCTTTTTCTAATACTATGCATATATCCAGCATCAGTTCCATGGAATCTGGTCTCTCAGACAGTGGGCAATATTAGTTTAAAACATTCCCTTAGGGCTTAAATGAGGTTCATCAAGGACAGAAAAAAGACCTCTCCAAGACACCTGGGTTTGCTGAGCATATTTTTACAGAAACACTGCTTTAATTTTTAGTTTTACACACTCTGTGGTAAATTATGGCTACAGCATGAGATTTGATCCATCCAAAACTCATGAAAAGAGAACAAAAACCCAAACGAAGACACCAAATACACAGAAGCTAAGAAGGTTAGGCTGAACACAACTTTATTTTACAATGGTTCATTCCAGGTTAAGATCATGTCCGGTAAGTGGCACAGTAAACTAGTTCAACACACATTCACATCATCAGTTTTTATCTTTCACACAGCAGAGGAAACAAGAGCAACGTGATAAAACTATACTTGTTTCTTGTAACAAAAAGCGGGGAAGACCCATGTTGGCGAGCACATTGCCGATGACAATCTGGAGCAAGCAGGCAGGCAACAGGTCGGGCGGGCAGAATACTAAATATTTTTTGGGGGAGCTTTTTTCCAGTTTTATTGATAGACGCAGAGACAGGGTGAAAGAGGGTGGAGAGGAGAGAGAGACATGCAGCGAAGGGTCATGAGCTGGACTCAAACTCACGACCGCTGCTGGAAACCTGAAAATCAGGTGTGTGACTACGGGATTATTCAATTCAGGGAAAGTTTTAGGATCTTCTTACAAACATCTTGCATATCGGTGATAAAAATGTAAAAGTAAACTTGCTGATTTTGATTACAAGGCACCAATGTTTCCTTCAAATTGTGGGGAAAAAAGTATCAATTTGATTACATCAGTTTTTTTTCTAAAGTTAAAAATTGTAGACAATACATGCGTCACCCCAAACCAAGGACACCCAGAGTGCACTTCAAGGCAGACAAAACAATACCACCAAGTATACCACAGGTCATACCACCACCAGGGGATCTGGCTGCTACGTGCAGCGGGCCCACAGCTCCTGTCCAACACAAACTCAACAGTAGAGAATATGTAACAAAAATCAGAAACACAAAACAAAAATAAATATTAAATTTGTCATCAAAAAGAAGAAGGAAGCAAAATTAAGACAAAACAGCAGACAATGTGCAAATATATAAACATACAATAGCCAACAGATTAAAACCAGGCCTACTACACATGCACGATCAGCCAGACCGGAGACAGCAGTCTAACAGGCCACCACGGGGTCGCGGTGGTGTTGACACACCGTGAATCAGAATAACTTGTTACGACTGCGGTCGTATTTGTGAATGGGTCTAATGTGTATATATGTTGTGCCATATTCTTCCAGAGGAACAGGTAGGGAGTAACTCGGTGCAGGTCAATGATTCGCCATTGCACGTTCAGGATTGGCTGCCGGGGAGTGACGGGTCAGCACAGGATTGGCCGATCTGCCAGCTGAATGGCACAAAAGGCGGAAGGGGGACGTGGCCGGCGGTGGCACAGTGGCAGTCGCAGCAGGTGCCGTCCTCTCAAAGGAACCAACCAGCAGTTCGAACGCAGCCTTCTGTGGCAGTTAAATATGGATATAAGTAGTTTTATGTTTATCTAATGGCCAGTTTGGCCTCAGTGTATTTTTTATTTTTTATTGTTTGTTCTTGTTGTTCATTTGCAAATAAGTTGGAGTGGGGTCAAAGAAAATCCATAACTTTATATTATTTAATGTTGTCCTCGATCACTGCCTTTGTACTTCTGAATTAGTTGCTTGTCATCATTACCTGTAGTACAACTTTGTTCTATTTGTGTGACTGTTACTGTGCATTAAAAATAACATTTAAGCATTATTCTATTAGAGGGACAGCTGAAGAAACCCAGGTCCTCACTCACTGCTGGAGACTCAAGACAGAACATCAGCAGCTCCATCTGTAGACCTTCAGCAGCATCTGGACCGCGATGATGCTGTTAATGGAAGCTGAAGGCTGATCAGCTCCAATAAAGAACACCAGGAGGAGAAACATCATGTTTTTCATCTGTGCATATGCTTTAATCCTGTTAAAAAATGAAATCTCTTAAATCAAATAATTAAATATCTTTTCAACTGTTTTCTAAATATCAGCTGTCGAATGTGAATTGTTGAAGCCAGAATTAAAATTTCCTCAAACATCTGACCTATTTGATCAGATGCTGCTTATGCTTGAAAAGTTTTTTGTTTTCTTCTCTGACAGGCAGAGTAAGACCTCACCTGTAAGAGCTCAGAGCGGAGGAGGAGGCTGGAGGAGAGAGCAACACACCTGGTGATCAAAGTGTTCAGGTGCAGCAGAGAGATCTACAGTTAGGAAGAAGTAGCCCCACAATAATCTGAATGTCTCAAACTTCAACAGCCATCAGTTTTTTCTATATAAACATGATTGACTGGAGTTGACATTTAAAATGCAATTTGCTCACAGAAAACTCTGCCAATAGAAAATGGCACATGTCAGTAAAAATCACTCTGTTTTAACCTGTGCAGAACTGGTGCTATGCTGCTGCTGTCTGCCACAGCCAGCATGTGAGGAGTTTATGGAACATCAGTAAAATGTAGTATTTACCAATAAGCAGATGTTTAAGTGTTGAGCCTCTGACCAGTTTATGACTGATATCAAAAGAGGACTATAGAAAAAATGAAGACATTTTCTTTAGCCTACCACAATATATACAATGATAAAAGAGTCACCAGAGATGACTGATGAAAAGAAGAATGAAAACATTCCTAACCTTTGCTAAACTATTTCTTACACTGTAAAAAAAAAAAAGCTGTGTAGTTTTTACCAAAAAAGACTGGTAGCTGTCAGAATGACTCTGTAAAAATTATGGTAGCAATGTTTACGGTTTTACAGGCTAAACTGTGAATTCTACAGTTTAAAACAGTTAAAATTACAGAAAGAATACACTTGAATCTGGTAAAACTTACATGCTTTTGTTAAATCAACATGAGTATGTTGCTATTTAACTTTTTCAGTAATATTTGCATTGAATTGTTAATTTTACATCAAACACTAGTAACCACTACTGAAAAAAAAACTGAGCAAGAGACTTCCCACTGCGCAGCCACAAAGATGGCAGCTTAAAAGTTTTTCTCCCCTGACATTTGGAACTAAATTGCTCTCTACACTTAACAAAAGCGATTTAAGCAAACTCAAAGTGATGGACAAGGGCAAGATATGGATGTGGATGCAGGACAGGCAGACTAAAATGAAACCAAAGACAAACCAGTCCCTGCAGGATTTCGCGGGCGTTTTTCAAGATTGTTGCTCCTAAAATGCCTGAATTTGCGGGAGCTTTTCTAAAAAATTGCGATGTAAGTTGCAATGTTTTAAGCGTATTTGTTGAGATAAAATTGCGTGAGACAGTAAAAAATTGTCAAAAAGTTGCTTTTTCTTTGTTTTCTATAATTCATTAAAAATTTTAAAAGCTTAAAAAGTTACTTTCACATCCTGGGACACACGTGTTCACACACACGCTCACAGCTCGTCACGTCAGTTAATTAATCTAACTTACCTTCATTCTTTCAGTGCTGGCAACAGATCTGGATGCAACAGCTTCATCACGGGGGTTTGTCTGGTCTGTGGTCCGCTGGTTTCACCCATTCTCCTGATATGTTTACGGTAGAAAAATGTTTGTCAATCGATGAATTTCATTTGTGTTACACCTCAATATTGCACGGGGTGCAAAACAGTTTACCTCCGCTCTCGTGAAGAACATCAGGGAATTGTTTTGCAGTAGTTTTTGTTGCATACGTATCTGTATCTTCAAATCATAAACAAGGAAGTGAATTCGGTGACGTACGTGCATTACGTTTGTGCTGGGGACTGCTATGATTGGTGGCACTCACGGGAGGCTGGCCAAAATTGCAGAAAAGTTGCGATGATTGGACAAAATTGCAAGGTCACGCAGAATTCACGGGGATTGGTTGAATTTGCATTAATTGTTGCGTTCGCAACATCGCAAATTCCTGGAGGGACTGACAAACATACAGACTGCTGACTCGCACGATAGTGATAGCCGGGATAGCTCACGAGCTGATGTTAGCGGCAGTCCACCGGGTAATGCTAATGAAGAAGAAGAGGCAGACGTAGAGGTCAGCTTAAACACAATACTGGCAGAAATAAAAAGTTTCCGTCAAGACAACAGACAACAACTCGGAGAAATTAAGGATGAGATCAGCAAGGCAAAGTTGAGGTTTGACGATGCGGAGGAACGAATTTTGAGTGCTGAGGAGAGGATGCAGTTGATGGAAGAAGTGATGGAGGAGCTTGTGAAACTTCCGTCTCATCTAGAAGCTAAACAGTCTGACCAGGAG
This sequence comes from Dascyllus trimaculatus, assembly GCA_024666655.1. NCBI lineage: Eukaryota > Metazoa > Chordata > Actinopteri > Pomacentridae > Dascyllus > Dascyllus trimaculatus. Next base: position 42,416 of record CM045447.1, on the reverse strand, counting down.
GGAAGATCCAGATAGAATTTATTCCATAACGGAGCAGTCAGAGAACGAGTCTCCGTCGATGATAGATTTTGTTGAAGAGCTGCTAAAACAAAACCTTTCCTTGGCAGACGATAAGGATCTCCAGATTAAACGGGCACACCGAACGCTGGGTCTGGCACCATGAGAATAGGCACCCCCAAGATCCATTGTTGTTGCATCTCAAAGTTACAGAAGAAAACACGAGATCCTGCGAACAGCGTGGCAGAAGAAGGATTTTGTCTGGAAGAATGCGCAAGTAAACTTAGATAATGACTTTGCACCAAGTGTGCTCAAGAAAAGACAAGAGTATGCGGAAGCAAAGAAAGTTCTGAAGAAAAATGGGATTCGCTCTCAGACGCCCTTTCTGGCCATACTTCGAGTTTTCTACCCAGACGGAACTCGCTTGTACAACTCAGCCAAAGACACGACGAGGGAGATGGCAGGGAAGGGGTTACATGTTAAGGATGAGAAGACAATGACCATACTAGTTCAGTTTGGGGGAATATACGTCTTTTTTTAGACATTGTAGGTAAATGTTTGGTTACTATCTTTCCTCAGGTAAGGCAGAGACTTGTTATTGCCATACCCCTTTGATTTAAGGGGTGAGTCAGATATTTTTGGCTTATATCTGGGTAATGGTTTCTATTTTTCCTGTATTTCTATTTTTTAGTTATAAAAAAGCCTAAATATGTCAACAACTAAGTTGGGGGATTGGTTTTGGACTGAATCTGACTCTCGCGCTGGCGTTTAACCTAGGAAGGCTACACAGAGAGGCTCTCTCTCTCTCTGTGGCTAGCCTTCCCATGGTGGAACACTTAGAAAAACTTTTCTCTTCTCTCCGTGCCCCTGGTACTCCAGTGCTTCTGAACTGGTTGCCAAGTGTGTGTGTGCATGCGCGGGCTGGGGGGTCGTGCGCGTGTGTGTGTGTGTGTTGGGGGGGGGGGCGGCAGCAGCAGCAGCACAGCAGCAGCAGCAGCAGCAGCAGCCTCACTATTTACATCACATTACACTAGCTTAGACTTTCTCATCTCCCGAGGGAGCGGGGGAAAGAGGAAGCAAACAATCTACTGTAAACTGACATTTAACAATATACATGTATATATATATATATATATATATATATATATATATATATATATATATACACACAAAAAGATAATGCACCAACAAGTGGAGGGCGAATGCCAAAGTAATATTTAACAACAAAAACTCAATCAGTAGTGCTGCACACATGCCAATAGTACTATCAACACACCAATGAGTCAAGTGTCAATATCAAAGCAATGTTTGAAAGGACAACTGAGTCAATCACATTGCACATGCTGATCAAAGTCTTTATTTTTATTGTCAATTCTGCCGCATGTACAGGACATAAAGAGAACTGGAATGACTGTACTTTTCAAACCTTCAGCGCAGATACAGCACGCGCCGGGTAAATGAGAGGTTATGCACACAAGATTCTACACAACAAGTACTGTGTAACAGCAAAAGTGCAGGCAGATGAACAGTGCTGCAAAAGAGAGAGAGAGAGAGAGAGAGAGAGAGAGACAGAAAGAAAAGACAAAAACCTAAGACACCACCTCCAGTTTGTGCTCCACCGCGGCTGTATCCGTCTGCGGCTGAAGGAGCTGCTCAGGGAAGGGACCCCACAGTGGCGAGCAGGTGGTGAGAGGGCTTGTTCGGGCTGGATGTCGGCTTGGCCAACATCCAGCATCATCCAACATCCTCCTCCTCCTCAGTCTGAAATGAATAAGTCACTATTCACTCAATGAAATAATTAGGGCCCGAGCACTACAGTGCGTAGGACCCTATTGTTCCTGTAATGTTTCTTTGGGGGGATGGCGGTTTCTTTTTCTTACGCCACTTTGAACCTCAATTTGACCCCCTAAACATGCTCAAAAACTCCCCAAATTTTGCACACACATCAGGACTGGTGAAAAATTTGATATTTTGGGGGAATTACGCATATTAATGGCAAAATGACTCAATAGCGCCACCTTGAAAATTGGGCTTAAGTGGAGTTAATACGGCTAGTTTCACGTAAACTCATGTGTCACGGCCCGGCTCGAAAGGCCGCAAACAGTAGAGGAAAGACAGACCATTGAGCACATTTAAAGCCCTTCGTTGGGGCATTTATTTAAACACAAAACGGAAGCTGTATGTAGCAGCAGGGGGGCCGTCACACGCCCGCCCATAAAAAGCAGGTTCCCAATGGAACCCTGCGCTGTCCTGCTAGCGCTCACCTTACATGCTACACTCAGTAGTGCGGCAACCCAGCCACCAATTACAAGTGTGTGGTTTTTTTTTTGTTTTTTTTTTTAACAGAGTTGTTTTAGTCAAGGTTGTAGTCTGGCCTAACGTGCCCACAAATCCACGCCTTCTCCGTCCACTCTCCAGCCCAGCAACTGGTGCACACAGAGCTATATTTAAGGGACAGAAAGAGTGAAAGGGTTAAAGGGGAAAACAGACACATGACAATCAGAAAACCAGGGCGCGCGACAGAGCGTCAGCTACAACATTCTCTTTTCCTTTGATGTAACGTATCTCCAGACTAAATGACTGGTGGAACAAAGACCAGCGGACCAGACGCTGATTTGGACATTTCAGAGATGACAAGAACGTTAGCGGATTGTGATCTGTATGGACCAAGATGCTTGCATTACCACTTAGGTACACCTCAAAATGCTTCAACGCCAGGATTAAAGCAAGCGTTTCTTTTTCAACCACCGAGTAATTCAACTGGTGTTTGTCAAACTTCTTGGAGAAGTAACTGACCGGCCTGCAAATACCCAGGTCAGCCTTTTGTGTAAGGACCGCACCAGCCCCCACGTGGCTTGCGTCCACGTAGAGTTGGAAGGGCTGCTGAGGGCGCGGCGCAGCCAAGACAGGAGCGGCACAGAGGAGCTTTTTCACCTGCGTAAACGCCTGCTGACAGATGGGAGACCACACAAATTTAACATCTTTACGCAGCAGGTTGGTTAACGGTGCTACCACAGATGAAAAGTTCCTACAGAAGCATCTGTAATAACCGACGAGCCCAAGGAAACGCATGAGCTCCTTTTTGGTGACAGGAACGGGGAACTGCTCGACAGCTTGAACTTTTGCAGCAACGGGACGGACTTCACCCTGGCCTACCACACGACCCAGATAAGTGACAGTGGCCTTCGCAAACTCACACTTTGCGAGATTTACCGTAAGCCTCGCCCCCGCCAAACGGGTGAAAAGCTCCACTATGTGCTCCAAATGTTCTTCCCAAGTATCGGAGTATACGACGACGTCGTCCAAGTGGACAGCACATCCTGGCATGTCACCAACAACTCTGTTCATTAGTCTCTGAAACGTCGCCAGCGCATTCAGAAGCCCAAACGGCATTACCGTGTAGGAATACAAACCGGTGGGGGTGATGAACACTGACACCTCGCGCGCACGTTTGGTCAGCGGCACCTGCCAGTAGCCCTTCTACAGGTCGAATTTACTCACAAACTTAGCAGAGCCCACTTGGTCGACGCAGTCGTCCATTCTTGGTAACGGAAAACAATCTGGCTTCGTTACAGCATTGAGTTTTCGGAAGTCCGAACAAAAACGCGGAGTGTTATCCGATTTAGGCACGAGAATGCACGGAGATGCCCAACTGGACGTACTCTGTTCTGCAATCCCATTCTCAAGCATGTATTTCACTTCTGCGTCCAAATATTTGCGCCTTTCAATGTTCACTCTATAAAAACGCTGCTTGATAGGTTTTGAGTCCCCCACGTCCACGTCGTGTTCAATCAAATGAGTGCGTCCTGGCGTGTCTGAAAACAAAGCAGGGAATTGGTGTATTACCTCAGCTAACTGTTTAGCGCAGTACTCGGGTAAATGAGAAAACAACGTGTCCAGTTTACACAATGTTTCAGAATTTTTAAGACGCCCCTGTGTCAGAGCGTTGTCCAGGGTACCAGGGTCACTGTCATCTCCCGCAAGTGACACGGCGCTGTCCGTGGTGCTGACGCACTAGCCCCGCTGGACTCCGACTGCACCGCTTTAACATCTCGTGCATAATATGGTTTTAAAAGATTCCCATGACACAGCTGTGTCTTCCTCCTTCGCTCAGGCATCGAGACCAAATAATTCTGATCTGCTGTTTGTTCAATAACAGTATATGGACCCGTGAATTTGGCCTGAAAGGGAGAAGTGATGACAGGACATAACGCCAAGACCTGATCACCAGGCAAAAACGAACGCACCTCCGCACGCTTGTCAAACAGTCTCTTCATTTTTTCCTGCGCTGCAGTCATTTTCCCCTTCACCAGCTCCCTCGCTACATAAAGGCGTCTCCTGAACCCATTCACATAATCTAACAGATGTTTCGGCGGCTCTGGCTCTTTGAAATTATCCGCCACAGCTGCCAATGGACCTTTTACTTTGTGCGCGAAAACCAACTCATTTGGGCTAAACCCTGTGCTTTCCTGAGTGACTTCCCTAGCCCCCAACATCAACCAAGGGAACCCGTCCTCCCAGTCTCCACCCAACTCCGTACAATAAGCGCGCAGGAGAGACTTCAGTGACTGATGGAACCGTTCTAAAGCCCCCTGGCTCTCGGGATGGTACGCCGTCGCTTTACTGTGCCGCACACGGAGTTGTTTAAGGACCTGGGCAAACAACTGTGAAGAAAAGTTAGTGCCTTGATCCGATTGTATCACTTTAGGAATGCCAAACACAGAAATAAACTGAGAAAGAGCACGCACCACAGACTTGGCAGTTATTCTGCGCAAAGGGTAGGCAGCAGGATACTGCGTGACTTGACACATTACTGTGAGCAGATAAATAGACCCTGCCCTGGAACGAGGTAGCGGGCCCACACAGTCAATGATTAAATGCTCGAACGGCTCAGACGCAACAACAATTGGACTCAGTGGGATCGGTTTCAAAACTTGATTGGGCTTGGAGGTCACCTGACAAACATGACATGTTTTAATATACAATGAAACGTCAGTTTTAAGGCGCGGCCAGAAAAAATGTCTCAGGACCCGGTCGTACGTTTTTCTGACGCCAGAGTGTCCGGACTGGTCATGTGCTACCTTTAGTACAGCCGAACGAAATTTGGTGGGAACCACGATCTGAAACACAGGATCACCGACAATGCCATCATGGGGCAGCCATTTCCTCACCAACAACGAATCCTGAAGGAAGTATCCACAGGCAGAGTCCTCCACTTCACCTGCCGGACGCACCTGCTCAAAACAACCTTTTAAAGACATGTCAGCTTGCTGCTCCATCGCCAACTCACTACGAGACAGGGACACAGGAAAATCAGACAAAGGCAAGTGAACATTTTTTACATTATTTTCTTTCAGAGCATGAGTGCGCACCATGGCACGAGTCACGGCGCACGCCGTAAACACATTTGGAAACTCCTTGCTGCTGTTATCAATTTGGGACATCACGAGTGGCACTGGCTCAGCCTCAGGTGGCACCATTAACGGGGCAGCGTCCACCCACATACGCGCACCTGCTAAACCGTTTCCCAAAATCACAGACACACCTTCAATTGGCAACGCAGGACGCACAGCCAACGCAGCTTCGCCACCAAACAGTTCACACTCCAGAGACACTTTATGCAAGGGAACAAAGAGCATTGTCCCCTCTGCTCTTAACCTACCTGACACATTCTCACCTGCTTAACTAATTCCTAGCTCTTCACGTGGGTCAGCGGTGGGTTGATTAAGCATGTTACCGTGGAAATCCACGCTCTGCCCCTGAGAACACTGCTTGCACAATGAACGCCAACCGCTCACCACGGCACTACCAAAAATAACAAACAGGTGAAGCCGAAAGCAGCGACACCTCTCCGCCTAGAGGGACAAGGACACAAAACAGAGCCCAATAACTAATGCACCAGATACACAAACGAACACTTCACTCACCTGTATCTCCCAACCAAACCCTAAGAAACCGTTCAATTGATTACAACACCACGCAGCTGGAAACGTCGCCACGTGAGCGCTCTCAAAAGTAGGTCAGTAAACCAACATGTCTAGGGGATGAAACTTACCCAAACCGTGCCTAAAAACGCTTCGGACGAGCCCCCATGTTACGGCCCGGCTTGAAAGGCCGCAAACAGTAGAGGAAAGACAGACCATGGAGCACGTTTAAAGCCCTTCGTTGGGGCATTTATTTAAACACAAAACGGAAGCTGTATGTCATCAGTGTAAATGTATTGTGCGCTGTGGGTGCGTGTGGCAGATGTCGTCAGTAGGGTGGAGGATGTAATGAAATGGAGTGTTGCATAAAGGTGCAAAATCAAAAAACCAGCAGCAGCAGCCCGCGTGCGTTGGCGGCGCCCGGAGGCCGCAGAATGAGCCAGCATTTATAGGCCAGTCCCCGGAAGACGCGCTGGGCCCTAGCCGTCCCCGGTCGCCTCCTGCTGTTGGCTCCACACATAGAAAGTACACATTAGTACGGCCACCACAATACCAGCAGGGGGGCCGTCACATCATGAAATTTGGTACACAGGTACAGTAGCCTAAGACAAAAACATTCCTGCTTTTAAAATTTCAAAAAAGGCTCAACGGTGCCCCCTAGAGTACGTAGTGTGCAGGCATTGGAATTTATCGAACTCCTCCCAGGATTTTTGCCCGATCTTCACCAAAATCGCTGTGTGGCATCTAGACCCATCCAGGATGAAAAGTTATTAAAATCTTGTGGCTGCGTCACACGGTGTGGGCGTGGCATGGCGGCCATTTTGAACAAAAAAGCTCCATGGCGCCCCATAGAACACGTGGTGCACAGGCATTGGAATTTAACGAAGTCCTCCCAGGATTTTTGGGCAATCTTCACCAAATTCGGTGTGTGGCATCTAAACCCCTCCAGGATGAAAAGTTATTAAAATCTTGTGGCTGCGTCACACGGTGTAGGCGTGGCACGTGGCATGGCGGCCATTTTGAACAAAATCGCCATATGGAATGAAACAGGTTTTGGAGGTGAAAGCATCCACGTAATATCACCAAATCCACACAAATCCTCATTAATCTCAAGAACTAACAATTGATATACAATTCAGGAATGGGCGTGGTCAAACGGCTCCACAGCGCCCCCTACAAATATTCAAATACTCATATAAAATCACTGCTTAATCCTACAAACATGAAATTTGGTACACACGTACAGTATCCAAAGACCAACAGATTTGCACACTCCAAATTTCAAAAAGCTCCACAGCGCCCCCTACAAATTTCAAAAATTCCTATAAAATCACTGGTTTGTCCTACAGACATGAAATTTGGTACATGTGCAGAGCAGGATGAGACAGATATTACTGCGTGCTGTAGTCATTCCGATCGTATCCAAAGCGGCCCTGGGGGGGAGCGATTTAATTTTTTGTTTGTTGTTGTTGCTGTTGTGGTCGTCTGGTGCACA